>JAOXJP010000008.1:10354006-10368040 GCA_025762735.1 Platanus orientalis | reverse complement strand
TCATCTTCATCCCGATCCCAAATCATCTCATCCTCCAACTCCGGGTCCCCGAGGATATAGGAATCCAAAACATTCAAGAGCCTTCCCATCTCCTCCACTTCTCAGTCATTAAGATTTCTCCTGGGCTTTAGATCCTAAGAGTAGAACACCCTTGACCGAATCAGATGCTCGGCCACCGTCCCATCTTTGGAAGAAGTAAGGTTAAAACAAGCCAGGAAAATATCACAAAGAGGCTCCCTAGAACACCACACATCCTGCCAGAACCGAACTCTGTCACCCTTGTTGACTCTAAGCCTGACAAGTCTGAAGAAGTCACCCCTGATACTACAGATCCCTTTCCAAAGACCACACCCCGTAGGACCTGAGGGCCACCTACACGTCCATCCAAATCTCTCTTCCCCATACTTTGCCTGCAACACCCATTTCCACAAAGAAGTGCCTTTAACCCCATATTTCCACAACCATTTGGAAAGAAGGGCTTTATTTAACACCCCAATTGACCGAATGCCAAGACCCCCTTGATTTTTCGGGCTGCAAATGCTATTTCAATTAACCCAATGGATCCTCCTCTTCCCCCTGTTGGACCCCCATAGAAAATCCCTCTGCATGCTCTCCATCTCGCGGAGCACAGAAGCAGGAATTTTAAATAAAGAAAGGAAATAAATGGGAATGCTAGCAAGAACATTTTTCAACATTATGAGCTTGCCTCCAAAAGAGAGGGACTGACCCTTCCACCTAGCAAGCCTTCTTCTCATCTTCTCCAGCATAGGATTCCAGATTCCTTTAGAGGACGACTTCGCACCAAGGGGAAGACTAAGATAGTTAGTGGGAAGGGGGATCACCTCGGATCCAATTATGCTAGCCATATACTCCACATCCGGCACATCCCCAACCGGACTCAGAGAGGACTTACTCTAGTTAACCTTCGGGCTAGTTGCCACTTCAACCATCAAAAGAATGCAACAAAGATTCTGAAGCTCCTCCAAATCAGCATTAATCAGAAAAAGAGAATTGTCCGCAAACTGGATATATAGAACCGCAGAATCCGTGTCTGACCCAGAAAAGCCTTCTACAAGGCCCATGGAATCCGCCTTCGCTACCAACCTTTCTAACAGATCAGCCACCATAATGAACAAATAAGGAGAGAGGGGGTCGCCCTGCCTCAGACCTCTATCACCTTTAAAGAAACCTTTGGGTGACCCATTTATAAGAACTGAGAAAGAAGGAGAGGAGACGCATACTTTCATCCAATTTCTCCACTTTTAACCAAAACCCATCTGATCTTGAACCCAATCTAGGAAGCCCCAATTTACGTGGTCATAAGCTTTCTCTATATCCACTTTACAAATAAGCCCTGCCCTTCCTGATTTCATCCTGACATTAATCAACTAATTAGCCACCAATGAGCATTCCATAATTTGTCTTCCCGGTAAGAAAGCATTTTAGGTCTCCATAATAACAGCAGAAAGCACCTCTTTCAACCCTAGAGCTAAGGTCTTAGCCAACACTTTGTAAATGCAACCCAGTAAACTGATTGGGCGATAGTCTTTAATCACCGAAGCTTTCTTCCACTTAGGAATAAGAGTGATAAAAGTGGCACTCAAACTCCTGCACCACTGATCCTTGGAATGAAACACAGCAAACACCTCCATAACATCCTTACCCACAACTTCCCAGCAAGATTTCAAAATTTTGGTAGGAAAGCCATCAGGACCCGGAGCTTTATCATCCTCCATAGAATCAATGGCAGCCAACATTTCTCCAAGTCCTTGCTAGTTCCATCATCCAGAGAAGCCCCCTTCCACCCCTCCAAGATTGGGCGATGGGGGAAAGGTTCGCTATACAAGCCCTTATAATATTGTTCAATATTATCTCTAATCAACTTTTGATCATAGGTCCAATGACCATGAACCTTGATCTTACCATTCTCATTGAGAGATCTCCTCCAGCTCGCCATTTTATGGAAGTATTTCATATTTCTGTCCCCCTCTTTGAGCCAGGTTGCTCTTGATTTCTGGCGCCAGGATATTTCCTCCATTTTCAACAATTGGTTGTACTCCCTCTCGGCTTCCCCTCTTTGTCTTCTCTTGTCCTCTTCCAACCCGCGATCCATGCCTTCCAAATCCTAGGCCTCAATTTGATTAGGGGCTGCCATCTTCCTTTCCTCCAAACACCTCCGTATGCCATTGAATGATTCGAAATTTAAGCATTTTTAATTTTTGGGCAAGTCTGTAGCTGGCAGTACCATTCACTTCAAACCCCATCCACCACTCCTTGATAAGCTCCTTAAAACCCGTTACCTCGAGCCAAATCAACTCAAACTTGAAAGGACGGGGACCCAAATCTATTGCATTAATGGTGAGAAGAATCGGCACATGATTAGATCCAGAGCAAGGAATCGTCTCTTGGGATACTGCCTCGAAGTCCAACCAATCCGGCGATAATAAAAAACGATCCAGGCGACTGCACACTCTGCTTGATTGATTATTTGTCCATGTATATTTAGCCCCTCTCAGCAGTAAATCCACTAAGCCCCACTCCTCAATGAAATTGTTAAACATTTGCATATTCTGAGTGTAATGGGAAGTGCCTCTTCTCTCCTCCAGGCTCCTACAGTACTAGGACAAGTTCTCACTCAGGTAGTTTGTGCACAGGTGGTAAGCATTCCGATAAGGAGGCCAAAGTAGCACATTAGAAGGTACCAGGAATAAAATTCAGACTTGCTTTATTCAGAAATTAAGGACCAATACTACAGAACAAGCTAAAGCTTTGTAAACTCAAATAAACAAACAGCAGTGGGTAACCAAGTATAAAAATAAAAATAAGCAAGCCTTTAGAGAGAGTATATAATAGTACCCGAGATGAAAAGTCCCCTGATTCGATTCCAAAATACTTAAGACAGCAAGGGTAAATTAGTGGGTAGGCCTACAAAATGGTAGAAGTAAATAGAAGCTGAAACAGAGGCTAGAGGACTGGTTTGACAGGGTCTGCAGTTCAGGAAATACAAGTTCCACATATTAAGAGGTTAAGGATTTGTGGACTGAAGTCTGCAGGCATTCTGGGATAGGTCTTATGTACCCAAAAACTAAGATTAAGGGCAATAAGAAATCAGAAAATGAAAATACAGCCATAATGGATTGTTGTTAAGGTATTGAGAAAAGGATCTGCGGATAGGTGTGGTTAATAAGAGGAAAAAAACAGGGGTTGAATCAGGAATTAAAGAAGGGATTTAACAGAGGTAACAGGGTACTTTAAGAGGACTGCAAGAGAGGGGTTTAAAGAAGGAGTTTGGTCTGATTGAGATGCAGAAACAGCAGCAGGAAAGAAAAGGATTATGGGTTTCAAGTTTATAAAACAAAGTTATATTATAGGTGCCACAGGTATAGGGAAAGTTGAAGGATGATCTGTAGGGAGTATAGGGTAAGAAGCAGGCTGATAAAAGGGGTTTTAGGAAAGAGTTTGGGTTGGCAGAAGAGCTAGAAGTTCTGTTGTACAGCAGAGAAAATAATCTCAAGTTAGGAATCTGAAAACTCCACTCGAGAACCCAAAGGATGGGTTTCTGGTTCTGCAGATTTAAAACAGAAAAGAGAGGGTTTAAGAGCTGCCTCAGAGTGCAAAGTAGGATGATCTTGGGTTCTAGAGGTGAAAACCGTAAGGTTTAAGGGTATTATAAGGGCCACAGGGTGTGAACTTCCTCAAGAAACCCAATAGACTGGATTCTTGAGAAAGTTTAATAGAGACTGAAGGTAAAACTGTAGCTAGCGATCAAGAATAAATGAAATAGCCACCAGGAATATAGTTCTTGACAGAGAACCACCATAAAACAAAGAAACAAAAAAAAAAAAGGAGAAAAGATACATCACCTGTTTGAAGAGGAAAACTCACTAAACAGGGGATCTTGGATTCCACCAAGCTTGCACAACCCAAGGAATTCACCATTAGAGAACCAATCCAGGTTTTGATCACTCAAAATGAGAGAAAACACTCAGCTGATAGCCAAGAGCAAAGAAACTTGTTTATTCGATTATGCATGTCCTTCAAAATAGCATAAAGTTTGGGTTTTATAACCCACGACTAAGCTAGAGTCCCAAACGGACTTAACAATAAAACCCATATTCAATAATTGAAAAGACTTCTAAATCCTAAACAACTTTAACTGAAAGAAAACTACTCTTTATCTCCTAATCTAACTCACAATAGGGTAATGTAGACATGGAATCCTAATTACATAAGAAACTAAAATTAAGTCCAAAAATAACTCAAGATAATGTTCTAAATAAGTCCTAGTTTAACTCTAACTAAACTCCAACAAGGCTGCTCTATATCGTGTCACACAACCCCATCATTATCTGCACATGTATGGGTCCCACCCAGCTCACATGTGGGCCCTGCTTGAGCTGCCTTGTCCGCATCACATACACACAATTATAGTCTGACATGTTTCTAGGGCATAAAAAAATGATATTTGCTTTTAAAAATGTTTCTTTGAAGCCACCACAATTTCTCTCAATTTATATTAAAACTGGAATAACAGAGAGCATAGTAAATTTTAGCAAATATATTATCATAGCCTTCTCCCATGAACATATAACTTTTTGAATAAAATACAAAGAAAATTTACTACCTCACCGCACCCTCACTGTGACCCGGCTTATTGGTGTTGCAAATATTGCATTTTAAGCGTTTTGCCCAGTTGACATTGCCACACCTGAAATAATAACCTAGAAGCATAAGTAACGGAAGAAGCAGTTATGACCAGTGCAAACTAGCAAGTCACTCAACAACATCCCATTCTTTGTCTATTACCCTTCTCTTAATTAAAAAGAAATGAGAATGAATATAACACTAGTTTGAGAAAGCTAGTTCTTGGAGAGTTTCAAACAAGATTCTGTAACTTAAGAGTTGTTCATAGCTATCAAATATTATTCAGACATGAAAGCATTTGCTCATGAGAAAACTGTATTTCAATACCACAATGTAAGACTAAAACATAAAAGAAGCACCATTCGTCAAATTTAGAAATTTATTAAGTGAATCAGTGTATATTATCATCCACTCCCCTTTTCGTTGCTAATTTGTTGTGGTTCCCTCACCTTTCTCACTATGATTTCAAAGTCTTTCTATAACTATTATGTTATATATGTTACAAAAAAATTCCAATTCAAACAAGATTTTGTGAACTTCAAAGTTCAAACACTTATTAGATTAATATTTTTTTTCGTTCTTTTTTTATGTTAGCATATTGGGGAAAAGGAATGAAAAAAGAGAAGAAAGGAGGAAGCAAAAAAAAAATCTAAAAGGAGAAATAAGATGTTGGGAAACGAATGGGAAAGGTGTAGATAAAGAGACCAGACCAAAAGAATAAATGGTGAATTATATTTAGTCCTCACATGAGCTTCCAACACATGATTCCACAAATATCCCTTTCAGATACAGCAAAAAATTATCTAAGCGATTTTGCATACAAAGCTGCTGCATGAACACAAAAAAAAGACTTCTTTTTTGTTTGTCTTTTTGAGTAATTTTTTGTCTTTTCATAGGTAATTTATCTTTTCGCATTCATGAAGTAGCTTGCAGTAGGTAAATATGCTTGAGCTGATCTTTTGCCTTCAGATATTCCCTTATATGACCATAATACCATATAACATGAAAATACACTGTCTGGAATTTTATCAATACCTCATTGCAATTTTTCTTTTTCATTCTAAATTCTCCTGAGAGAGAATCTATAATTCATAAAATTCAATTATACCATGTGGCACAAATTTCCTTCTAAGAACATTTTATTCAAATCTATCAATTAAAAATATTTTCTCTGAATCTACCTGAATTTCATGGTGACATATTCTGTTCCGTTATTGCTTATTTCTCACCAATATTCCGTTGGGGTAAAAAGCTCATGTTTCAGAGGATTAGGATCATCTGGTGGAATGTTTGTTTTGGTTAAATAAATATGATAATGACATCTCTGCAACAATGAGGAGACGATGAGGAAGGAACTCAAGTGGAATCGAAGGGGTGCTCGTTGAACACCCCCCTGGATTGATAGCAACAGAATGCTGCCAGTGAGATCCAGTATGGTCGAAAATCCGAAATCAGAGCTGGCCTGTGACTTGGAAGAACGACAAAAATCGCAAAACGCTAGACCAGAGAAAAAATTGTACTCAAGGCTGTTTGGAACTGGGATTGGCCTCAGGAAAAGGAAGCCACAGTGAGGTATTCTCAAGGCCGGAGAATGATAATGGTTAATAAAGAAGAATCCATGTGGAGATTGCAACAAATGAGGACTTGCCTGGTCACTTGAATCATCGGAGACACTCCTACCTCTCAGTTTTTAGAGGGTTTGGCATGTCTCAGAACAGTTGCGGGTGAAGCAAATGCCAAACTCTTTATTTCTTTACCAAACTCTTATTTTTCTACATCTTCCCTTCTTCTCAGGAGGCAGACAGGGTCCCAAGGGAGGGACATAAAGAGTTTGAAAATTGCAAGCATCTCCTGGATGTTTGGGCTCCCAGGGCTGGATGCTCAGGCTATGACTATGATTCTGATGGGGGGTAGATAAGGGTGTTTGGCCTCCCAGCCCATCTGTGGAGTGTGTCGGTGTTGAGAACAATTGGAGATGTTTGTGGTGGATACCTCAGCTCTGATGCAGCTGAATTCTCATCGATCGAATGGGCTCGCATCTTGGTCCAGTCCCCAAAATCAGCTCCAGAGGAAATTTTGATTAATGATGGTTTTAGGTGCTTCCGTTTTAAGGTGTGGAAGGAGGAGCTGCCGACAATTGTGAATCTGGAAATTGGGTGAAATAGCAGGATTTGTAATACCGTGGTGGGGAAATTGGGGAAGAATAATGACAGTTTCCAGGGCAAGGTCCCCGGTCTTATGTCTGATACTGATCGGTGGAGAGGACCTCGCTCGTTTCCGGCCGATAAGTAGAGACAGGAGATTGCGCAGAAGCTTTCTTCAATGAGAATGCGACACGCTGCACATGGAGCATCCTCAATACAGCCAAGACAATGGCTAGAAGAACGTGAAATGAGGACTAGTGGTTCAAAGGACTGGGTAGTGGTGAAGAAAAAGAAGAGGTACGGTAGGCATGTGATGTGGGGCAAGGGTAGAAGAGGCATGAAGAAGGGGAAGATGGTTGAGGAGCACATGGAGCTGAGACAACAAAATTTTAAAAGAAAAACCAGTTCAGTCTCTGATGTCTGAACTGAGCCTGAATTTGAACCTGCCTCAAGTCCCTAAACCATCTCAAATTGGGCTGATTTCTCGCCCAAGACAAGGCCCTCGAGCTCTAGATGGATTTGAGCCTAGAAAACCATCCCACTGCCAAAATGGGTATCACGGTCGCTCTAATGGGCCCAAGCCCACAAAAACATGATGAAAAGACTAGGGCTCGTACTCGAGGATTTGATTTAAGGAAGTCTTCTCTCCCAAAACACCGCAGGCCTTCGCCGCCTCGCAATGGTGTAAGGAGGGCGGTGATTCTTCAAGGGATGAAGAACGGCTCACGTTCTCTACCTCATCAAGGAGGAATCAAAATATACGAAGGTGAAGCTACTCGCAATAAGATTCCAGAGTGCCATGAGGTGGTTGGCAAAGGGGAAAAGGTTTGGATATGGACATCCAAATCATTGGAGTATGATTCAGAGGAAGAGGGCTTCTTTTCAGTCGACAAGGAGGTAGGTTGTTTGTCAAGTGCAAAGTCCCCTTCTAGAGGGGGTATGGTAGTTCGTAGTACTTCTGGCCCTATTGCCACCATGTTCTCTGGCCTTCATCAGAGTAAATCTAGAAATACTTTCAACACTTCCTCTTCTACTCTATGAGGGGAGCGTGTTGATCGCGAAGGGGAAGAGGGCTTATCTCAAGTCTCTGAGATTGGCAATAGCATTATTGAAGCAACATATGGTTACGAAGGGGTAGGGTTCAAATAGATATGGAGAAGGTGTATAACCATGTCCATTGGAATTTTGTGGAAGATATTCTCCTTAAAATGGGCTTCGGTAGGACCTGGTGCAACTGGATTAAAGTGTGCATGTCATCCGCCACCTTCTCTATTATGATCAATGGATATCCGGAGGGTTTTTTCAAGAGCAGCAGAGGAATCAAACAGGGGGATCCTCTGTCACCCTTTATCTTTAATGTGGTGATGAGGGCTTTATGCAAGCTGGTGCTCAAGGCCGAAGGCTTGAATCTCATCCAGGGATGCCAGATAGGACCTTCTAGTCCCATGATCTCCCTTATTCAATATGTTGACAATACACTATTTTTTGTTCAAGTGGTGGAGGATCATATTCGAGCTTTGCGGGGTCTCCTTATCTTTGAAGCAATATCGGGCCTTAAAGTGAACCTTCACAAATCCAAACTTATTGGAGTAGGATCGGCCTCAAACATCGATACTCTTGCCTCTCTTTTGGAATGCCAGACAAATCACTTTCCCTACTCCTGTCTGGGATTGCCTCTGGGTGCCAAGTATTCCTCCTCTATGTTATGGAAGCCGGTGGTGGAAAGGGTGAATCTCTCTTCTTGGAAAGGAAAATACTTGTCTAAAGGCAAGAAGACGATCCTAATAAAAAGTGTCCTTTCTAGCATCCCTCTATACTTTTTGTCTTAGTTTTCCATGCTTGGCTCAGAATTGTCTCGTATTGATGTTGCTTGTAGAAATTTGCTTTGGGATGCGTATGATGGCTCCTCCAAGTTCCCTCTTGTCCATTGGAAGCAGATTTGTACTCCCTATTTCATGGGAGGCTTGGGTTTTCCTTCGTTGAAAATTATGAATGACGCCCTCCTTTATAAATGGCTCTGGAGGTTTGGAGTTGAGAAAGGGACTTTGTGGAGGAGGGTGGTGGCAGCCAAATATGGGACTGATACCATGGATTGGAATAGTTGCCCTGTTACAAGCCCCTATGGTGTCTGTGTCTAGAGAGGGATTTTGAAAAGGATGGACTGGTTTCTCAAGCAAATTCAACTCCGGCCGGGTGATGGCTCCTCTATTAGATTTTGGAAAGACATCTGGGCTGGGTCTACCTCCCTAGAGGCTGATTTTCCTGCTCTATTTGCTTTAGCCAGGGATAAAGATGGATCAGTGTTATCGCATAGGAGTGGTTTGGAGAACGGATACGCCTGGAATTTGAAGTTGTGTCGTCCTTTAAATGATTGGGTGATGGCTCCCATGACTGTCCTTCGTATTGATCAGGTCAGTTTTGGCTTGGAAGGGGATGCTGATTATCGTGTTTGGACCCAGAATAAGGAAGGTGTCTTCAGTGTAAGTAGTGCATACTGGTCCAGATTGGAGGTTTCGTCCCCTTTCAGCCTTGCAAAGTTTATTTGGAAGACTAAGATGCCAATCAAGGCTGCTTTTTTGTTGTGGCTGGTGACTTTAAAGAAAGTCCTCATGGTTGATAAGCTTCAAGCTCAAGGCATCCAGTTGGCAAATAGGTGTTGTTTATGTGAGTGTCATGAAGAGACAGCAGACCACGTTTCATCCACTGTTCCATTTCTTCGCAGTCGTGGAGTTTCTTTTTAAGAAGATTTAATCGTAGCTGGGTGGTCCCTAGATCTATGGAGGCTTTGCTGGAGGTCTGGAGTGCAGATTCGTTGGCAGGTTTATCCCCAATGGGGAAGCTCCTATGGAAGGCGGTAGAAAGAAACACCAGAATATTTGAAAAAGGAAAAGTAGCTAATTCTAAGCTCCCTGAGAGCTCTTTATCTCTTATGTTTAGTTGGTCTTATCACCTTCCTGAGTTCAAAGGGGTGAAGTTCCATGACTTCGTTTTTTATTGGGATAGGCTGATTTTCAGCTGAGCTTCCCTTTTGCTTTGTCTGCAGCTGTTGTACTTCTCATACTGTTTCAGCTTAATAAAATTCTTAATCGATAAGAAAAAATTGCTTATTTCTCACCAAATATATCAACCAATTAATTCTTCACCTTTTGTATAACTTTTATTACAGATAGAACTATGTTATCATATTTTGATAATTTTTTATTAGTTTATTTATAACTGTACGATGTTTGGGGTGGAAATGTAATCAAAATAATAATTAAAAGAGAACCTTATACTTATTTTCCATTCGTGGGAGCTTAGCTGTACTACCAATAGGCGATAAGATGAAGTCTACTGAGATAGCTTGGCCATGTTCAATAAAGACCAATAACTGTGCCAGTACGAAGGAATGAGATGACAGTTGAAGGCATGAAAAGGACAAAAGGAAGGCCAAAATTGACTTGGGCTGAAGTAGTGAGGAAAGACATGGGTGCTTGCAATTTAACGGCAGATATGGCCCTAGATAGAGTAGGATGGCGGAACAGGATACTCTCTGTTTCGGTAAAAGGTTGTATTATTTTTTATTTCACTGTCTTGTTTGGAATCATTTCCCACAATAATTAAGGGAGGCTTTTCTCTCTGATTTTTATGATTGAGCCCAAACAGGAAATATCAGATGATCACCACACAAAACTTCCGTAAAAAATATTGGAGCGATAATCCATGCAATTCAATTATAATCTACAGCTTTATTGGTATTATAATTTAGAGTTCCAAAACCTTTTTTTGTAGAATAAATGGCATGCTTGAAACAGACAAATAGGAATGTCCCAATCTTAATATCCAATAGCGCAACTAAAGAAAAATTCTACAAGGAATATAAATATAAGGAAAGAAGTTTAACCAGAATCCAACACATGATGCTTAGTCTATCAAAGACCAACCTCAGAAAGGAATGATGCATAATATGAAAATTGAAAATAAGCTGAAACAGTCTTACATTGGACAAGACCAATCATTTGGACCAAAAAGTCCAGTGGGACCACCAATCGAACGGCCACGGGCCCCGGAGTCATTGCCACCACGGCCTCTACCTCGACCACCAGCCCCAACACCACCACCAGAGGAACCAGCAGGTCGTGCGCTTCCACAACGGTTACACACACCACGGAATGCAAAGTTTACATTGGAGCAACTGCTAGAAAAATAGAGCATGAAAAACCATTGCCACATTCATTGGAACATATATCAAAAGAACTAATAAGGTTCAAAAGAGCAAGAAAGAGCTGCTCACCAATATCACATCACAGACCTTGTATTTGGACACAACCAGTCTCCATCTTGTTGCCATGCTTTCGCAGAAGCATCACCCCGACCTCTACCTCTTCCTCCACTCCCACTCATATCCCCTAAATCTTCCTCTTGCCCACCAAAATCACCAGCTACACTTTGCTCTCCCACATGATTCATTTGATTCCCTGAGTTATATGTGTGATCATCTTTGGCCTTTGACTCTGCAATAAAAACTCCAATGGTACTGCCATGGAAATCCTTGTTATTGAACCACTCCACAGCAGCCATTGCTGCATGTGGATCCTCGTATGTAACTGTCGCATCGCCCTTTGGTTCATTTGTGACTTTGTCTCTGTATAGCCATATCTTTGGTCGACCAGTCCTTTTGTCTTTCTATGGAGCATAAAGTTTAAAGTGAATAAGAAACATACAACTACTTAGATTTCATAACTAAATGTTTTCCATACCAAGTAGTAGCAAAAAAAAAGGAAAAAAATGATGTGTGGATTCAAAATGATACCTGGTCAGACGCCATACCTTTAGCAACCCAATGGTGCCAAAAAACTCAGCCAGCATATTTTCGTCAGTTCCCTGGGGCAAGTTACAAACATAGATAGACCCATTTGAAGGGATTCCTCTTCCCAAATAGCTTTCCATGTCAACAGCTATGCTCCAATCTCATGAATTTCAGCAAAGATAACCAGCACCAAGTTCTGGATAAAGAGAAAACATATTTAGCATTTAATATCCTATTTCTTTCTTTCCTTTCAGTTTTTTTTTTAATAATTTAAACCATGAGAAAAAACCACATTACTAGAAAGTAATTCTTATGCCAAACTACTTCCACTGAACCTTTACTTCTAGAATGAATGTCCCTAGATTCAATCGTGGCAGTGAGTTCCCTTGTGGAATGGGCTATCATATCTCAGATTTGGGTCATATATGCAGTCATATGTGTTTCCACTTAGACACTTACATGGTCCCTAAGTTCTCTCGAAATAGGGATTTAGTCATCATCTTGAGAGGCCATCTTAGGATGATAATCAGTCCCAAGTCAGTGGGCATGCACTAGGTCACTCTTATGGGTGTATCACCTCATAATGTCTAATGTATGAAGACGATGCAATACTGGAAAACAGAAATCAGATTGTGATATGCAACCTACAAAGATGCAACTATATGAAATGGGTAAACCACCTAAACAGACTCGGCTCCTTAGGATTACAACTAGATAGGACTAGCTGTAACCTAGCTCTGATACAAAAATTGATTCAGCATGCATGAAAAATCAATGTAATTGGAGATTCAAGGTAATTACACATAGCAAGAAGAATGCATAAACAAGATTCCTATTCTCAAATCTAGTTCACTTCAAGATCAAGTCAGAAATCAAATAATAATGCTGCTTAAAACACAAAGTACTGAACCAAATAAAAGTATAAATCAAATCAAATTTACTGTATATACTAAGAACCTACTTTCAGATTATAGAAATCAGCACACCATTCAATAAATTCAAGACCAAATAAATAAAGTCCAGGAGCTGGTAGCAATATGGCAGACATAGGGTCTCAGGTAGGCTATTAGGGATAGATATTTAGATTAATTAGGTTCTGTTTTGGGGTTGAAACAGTGTACAGGTGTTGTCAAAACAGTGGGTAATTCAAGGGCTTTGAATTTGTTCAATGGGGCTGATGTAGGGGTGTTAACTAGCATATGGAATGGGTCAAAAGAAGGCTGAATATAGCAGGATATACAACTGGGTAGCAAGATGAGTATATAGCTATATGTATGCTGTAAAAGAAATACCTGTAGAGGAGTCTTAGACAGTAAACAACAGAGTAATAAATACCAATTACATGGTGAATTATGAAGCAGCAACACATTGTGACGTCACAACAGTAAGCACTCATGTAAAAAGGTCATTACCCAGTGCTGGTCTCATAACTAAGGGTTGGACCGGAGCCAGACCTAACCTTTGGCTTTTTTGCACAAAGTGGCTCCTCATGAGACTTGAACCCGCGTTTTCACGCTGGCAGCCCAAGTCACTACCATTGCACCAAAGCACTCGAATCAATTTGTGATGCCTCCTGATCAGCAACCCTAGTAGTGTCTTGGACAGCAAACACGAGTGTGATGAGTATCAGTTCTAGAGAACTTTCTGGAACAAGAAGCATGGTGTTACAGAATAACACCTCTGATAGTAATAATCAAGCACAAGGACACTGTTGACTGGACTGAGAATACCGCAGGTCTGCCAATACTATATGCTTCTTCCAATCAATCACATATAAGTTAAAGGTCTCTGGGTGCTGCCACAGGTCAAGATATAATCCATAGCTTTGATTTTTCTGATATAGGTCACTAAAAACCCCTCCAAACAAGAGCTTGCAGGGTTGAGGAAGATGGTGAAAATCTGATTGGCAGAAAGTTATAGAGAAGGGTCTAATGGATGGCTGAATGGAGTAGTGATAGGGAAAAGTGAAGTGTTGATGAATGGGTTTCAAAATAGTGTTAATTTGGTCTGGCTGATTGGTTAGGATGAAAATGGGATTAGGGTTTTCATGGTGGAATTAGGGTTTGATGGGTGGAAAATCAATGAAGGTGTGAGAATGATGTGGCCAACTGATTGGGGAATGTAGGAGTAGGGTTTTGTTGGTGAAATTTGAAGTGAACAACTGGTAGAGTAAAGGATTTCAGGGTAGGCAGCAAGCAACCAAATAAAATAAAGAAGACAAAAAAAGATGAAGATGAAGATGAAGAAGATGTGATAGTACGTTATGGGAAATCCCTTCACCACAACCGTAGGTGATCCCTACCTCAAGCCAAGCTTGGCACCAAAACCTGAAAGAGACAGCCCAAGTCGTGTGGAGCAAAAACTTCAAACTTTTATTCATTAAATCATGTGCAAAAACAATGGGGTGGTGAAGGAATGTGTGTGTGTGTGTGTGTGTGTGTGTGTGTGTGTGGTGGG
>JAOXJP010000008.1:10311869-10328207 GCA_025762735.1 Platanus orientalis | reverse complement strand
TTGGTGGAGGTAGAGTTGTGGGCCATTAATGGTGTGGCTAAGCCATCTCCATTCACTTTTTTCCAAGGGAATAACTCCAATGTAGGTCTAAACAAAGGCATCTCCATTTACTTAGAGTCACTCCCCTGCTGTCTTCAACTTAAGACACCAACATCTCTCCATTATCCCCCACGACACCTACAGAAACAACCTACATATTAATCCCATTTACTCCCTGTATTCTACCATGCTGCTTCTAAATTAACTCCTATCAAACACTATTCTGATCCATATTCCCCATGCCAAATCAGCCTTTAATCAAGTCCTAAACCAACCCCATCAGCATTCCTTTTGTCCACTTCTACTATTACAGCAATGGGGAGCGAGGTATGATCATGCTAAGGCATTGTTTTGATTTTTGAAGGGTGTGAAAATTGCTGTGAAGATGGGGGAGCTGAGGTTGATGTAGCTTCTTGGTGAGATTGTATGTGATTGCGTTAGAGTTCAAAGGTACCACTCACACTTGCATCCAATCAACACTTCTCAACTTATAATAGAATGAAGAACTGTCTGTTAAAGGCTATGAATTAGAAAAATAAATAAAATAAGAACAACAAAAAATTCAGTTCAACTTAGTTTTTTTGCCTTCTTCTTTTTCCTTTTTTTTTTTTTTTAAATGTTTTATGCTTTCATGTTTACTTTAACATGTATAATGTGGTTGATTTCTCCATATTTATTTGACATGGAACACTTAAATATAATTTTTGAGAGTTTCATGTGCTTTTCAAGATATTTCTTTGACATGAGATATATAGGATAGGCAAATTAACTCTATTGTTTTATTGTTAATATATTTTAATTTTCCTTTTTTATTAGAGTCATTTTTTTTCAATTTAAATTTATTAGTTAGAATCATATTATATATATTTTACAGACCACACCTTAGAATTGCATATTCTAAACAAATAACACCCCAATTACATTACCAATGCAAATTTTCATGGGTTCATTGCTAGTATGTGATTATAATGTTACATTTCTACATGCGTTGGGTTCTAGAATAGAATGATCAACATGTGAGAGCTGAGGCCTAGTCTGGTAAATTAATGAGGGTTGGGCCTGGGCTTAAGTTTTTAAAAAACCTATGGGCCCAAACGTAGGCCCAAACCCACAATATAATTATAGGGCCTGGCATACCATGACTCGGCCCGAGCCCGGCCCATGCCCACCCCTAGACCCACTCTGTCACCTGACTTCCATGGCAGGATCTCCCTAAGATCAAAATTCACATCCCTAGATTATTTTTCATCATTAATTTAGATGGAAAATAAAAAAATTACTTCAGTTACAAATAAAATTATGCAGTGCACTTTAAAAATTGATGTGTTGTTTTTGGGAATGAAAAGGTCCAAAAAAAATTTCAGTTGAAAAAGTAGGTGGTAAAAAAAGAGACATCAAATTCAAAAATGTAACATGTGTCAATTAATGACATGCCTTTAGAGGTCTGTGTCAACACATACGATCATTTTAAATTCTATAAATCAAAGAAAGAGAAAAGATGTTCTGTTTAGAATTGTACGTTCACCTCGCACAGGAGGTGTGGACCCATATACTTTTTACGTGGAGCCCATATCATGTGAGAGGGTAAGGGTACAACCATAGACAGAGCATCCTTTCGGATCAAAGAAATTTATTTTATCGCTTGTGTCCAAAATATCTTAGCTGGATTCGATTTCCATCCAGATTTGGTGTTCAAGTTACGGTCATTATTAATATTTGTATGAGGGAGGGACAGATTCCGTCCAGGATGGTGTGTGTCATTGAAATGGGCGGGAGTTGAGGGACTTGGAAATTTTATCAAAGTCTCCCGATTTTGAGGATTATAAGTTAGTAGGAAATGAAACCTACATTTCAATCTTTATAAAAGAAATAAATAAATAAATATCACGTGTCCTTTCGACTCCATCAAGCATCATCAGCCGGCCGTCCAAATCAACACTTTTTTTTTTTTTTTATATATTATATAGAGGGAGGGAGCATCCCATCTTCATCTCCGACAACGGGATTTTCATTAGGAAGCGCGCTCTCTCTCTCTCTCTCTCTCTCTCTCCCGAGTCTGCATTTTTTAGCCAGGTATATATTTTGGAAGCTCGCTTGTCACCATTAATGGCGTCCCAACTGTAAATGGTGATTTTATTTTTAGTTCTATAGTTTCGTTTCAGATTTTTAAGGTTTTGAACTTGGAAGAAACCCTGTTGAAAAAACAATGTTAAAAAAACCCTAGTGGAGATCAGCTTTATGTGTATGTGTGTCTTCTTTATTAATTGGGTTATGCTCTCACATGACACTCTGAAATCCAACGTGACGGCCAGCGAGTCTCCAGGGTATCTCTCCTTGGTTTCATCACTCCTTTGTTTCTTCTTTATATACACTCGATGTATCGAAGTTCTTCTCTGTAGCTCTGCTCCTTTGCTTCGCCTTTCGGCTTAAGCTTTTTGCCATGTCGGATCTTTTGCGGCTTCGATCTCACCGTTTTTGAGTTGCATTCGTTCGAGGTAACTCGAGATTTTTTTTTTTTTTTCCGGTATAGGGCTTCGATGTTATTTTTGGTCTCTAGGTTTACAATGGCTTTCCTTGAACGAAGGAATCTATAATGCTTTTCGAGCTGTACTGTTTGTTATTCGGATTGTTATCATAGAGTTTTTGGGAGTTCGATGTTAGGTCTTACTTTGAAGTTGATCTTTACTAGAATCGTCAGATCTGTAATGCTTGGCGTTTAATGTCTTAGGTTTTTTTTTTTTTTTTTTTTTACTGTTCTTGAGTTTCTGAGATGCTAGTCTGTTAGGGTTTCTCTGAACTTCGTTATGTTCTTAATATATAAATATTATTTTATTTTACTTTTATATTTTCATTACAATATAGTTTGGTTCTTCAGTAGTTATGAGTCTGTACAAGTCAATATTTGCTATAATTATTCTTTCTTAGTTTTTGGTCGCTGTTCTTTGATTTTAACCTGTTACTAAAGGCTGACATTTGCCATGCTCTCTATCTTTATTTTTAATATTCCTCGGATCGGATCTTTTTTGATCTAGTTGACTATCTCCACCACACAAAAACCTTCCCGATTCAGGATCTTTCAATCAAATAGGATGATTTGAAAAGCTTGACGGCACTGAGAGAGATGCTACATTTGTTCATGGAATGTAGATTCCGTAATCTTGATATTTGTAGAAAAGGGGATTCATGTCAAAATACACAATCATGTAGGGTGTTACTGGAGGAGAAAGGATCTCCTGATCTATCTTACAGTTCTGTCTATGTAGTTGAGGTTATTCAATCATTTTGTTACTTTTTCATCCTTCTCATATTAGTCCAATCTTAATTTTATGTTTCCATTGTCTAATGCTTTCTTAGCTCAAGTCAGATAAGCTTTGTTGCCGATTCACAGAAAGTTCAGCCAGTTTTGATCTTGTTCTGGATACTTTTATCAGTTTGAATCTTTAAAAAAGTGGTTTTGGTGTCAAAGATATATGACAATTGGGCTTAGGTATCTAACTCTTGATAGTTTGGTGTTCATGGTTTCTCCTGTAGTTTGAGATTTCTTTGAGCTCTGGATTTAATTTATAATTGTGAGATATATGTGACAATATTATATATATATATATATATATTTTCCAGTTCTCATGGTTGCAACTAGGTTCCATTTTTTAATTTATTTTTGAGGATTTTTTCATGATAATTAAACTTCTTTTATATGTAAAGAATTGGATCTTTCCTTGTTGATGGATTTACATTTGTAGACATCTGAAGCATTTCTAGCTGTTTTATTGCTTGCTTGATCTTTTTAATTCTTCTCCATAGGTTTCCAATTCGCAAATGCTAGGTTTTTCAACGCTTCTAAACCAGTTTTTGATTGACTTGCTAACAGCTTTTGATTGGCTTTCTAACAGTTTTTTTTATTGACTTGCTAGCAGTTACAACGCCTGAGGTTGTTTGTAACTTGCTTCTTGGTGAAAAAGGACCAATATGAGTCCTGTTTTCACTCTATAAGTTGTGTAACTTTTCTGATGATGTTCCATATCTGATTTCTTATATGTAAGACAGCTCCTTTCAGTAAAAACATTACTTTATGTTGCATTTTAAGTGTTTTTGATCAATCTGTAAGACTGTAATCAAGGATTTTAAACTTAGGAACAGGATCCCAATCTTGGATCTGGTCAGATTGGTTGATCCAGTGTGGATCAGCCAAGCCTAAATGGTGTGATCAGGTGATCCCATCAGGATTCCAGCTGATTGCCAAAATCATTCAGAAGGATCAATTTTCCGGCCTATGGGACCTCTCTGGTTTATCTGTGTTCAGTTAGTTGATGCATCTCACTGTATATACAGGACAATCACCTTGAATGTTCTCTTCCAGTTTTGGATTCTTTACTTATGTTGTTTGTTGTTATCTTTCTCTTACATACATATTTGCAAGCTTTTGAAGTTATTTGCATGAGATTGTTTGTTGATGCTTGTGGGAAAAAAAATATATATGAGTACTCTTATTAGTATATGGTTGTCATTTTTTGGGAAATGTATTTGTTGTTTTGTAAGGTTTTTTCAGTTGAAAATGTGAAAGCTGCCTTGTTACTCTGGGTAAAAAAATGTATGGCTACGCTTATTAGTATATGGCTGGAAGCCTTGTTATTCTCCCCCAATCTAACTGCTTTTTGTGGGAGCTGGTATCTTTTTTCTTTTTAATTACTATTAAGATATTATTTAGAGTATATGCAGGTTTCTTTCGTAATGCATCCCTTTTGAAAAATGATGCAACCTACCTGTCTTCAGAAGTGCTCAAGTTTGTCAAACATGTTACTTATATCACATGTTAGATGTATAAATTTCCAAAAATGTTGTCTAATGCAAATCACTAAAAGTGGGGGTGACTAACAAGGCTTCCAGCCATTGGATGCTTCTGTGTACCTGTTAGAAATGCTTGTCTGATTCTACTGTCTCGGTTGCATCACAAAGCAATGGGTGATTTTCATAAAAGCTTTGTTTCGCTGCAATTTTGTGTCAAGTCTGAATTATGTATTTCACAAATGCTGTCATCTGAGTTCTCATAGACGAGCTGTATAGTCTTTAATAACCCTGGGAATGCTCAATCTAGAGATTTGATGTGTTTCATCCACTCACTTGGAGCTGCAAACTGTATATTTTATATGTTTCTCTCAGAAGGTCAAATGTGAAGCATGTGGGCATGTGTTTTTAAGTTGTCCAATGGGGAAGATATGAGAGCAACTCTTAGAGCTTGTGATGTTCCACGTGGTGCTTCTGTGCTTTTCTGCTTAAAAGCATCAGGATCCTATGTCTTTGATATGTCATTTTAAGTTTCTGTACATCACCAAGACCTCTTTCCTTGCACTCTACTCCCCTTGAATCTATTCGGACTCTTTCCCATGCCTTTTCATCTGTTTTCTGATTAGTCACATATCCAGAATCATATATGAATTCTTGCATCAATCAGCTTATGGGAAGAAGCCTCCAGCATTGGCTCATGGCACACATGCATGGTGGTTTGGTACCCACCATTAAATCGGGTCTCTTGATAATAATATTCCTTGGGCAACAATTGACCTGATCAGATCATATATGGGGTCATATAATTTGGTTTATTTTCAGATATGTGATCTCATTAGTGAAACGTCAGGTCCCAGTGGCCCTGCATGTGTTGACAAGTGTCACAGAAATAAGGAGGATGTATTCTTTCGATTACCTCCCAAACCAACTGTTGCTCTTTAAGGGGTTAGAAGTTAAAATCTACTCTTAAAATTTACTTTGTATTTCTCTTGAAACTTTAAACTGGAATACTGAATTTTTGCCAGTGCTAACTTTAAAATTCTAATGTTTGTCAATGCAGCAAAAGGTTTTCTTAGTGTTTTTCATTATGTCAGATCTTGGGACCCCTCTACGACCCAAGAGGAAGAAGATCTGGGTGGACTACTTTGTCAATTTTCGGTGGATCATTGTTATCTTTGTTGTCCTCCCTATCTCTTTCACCATCTACTTCCTCACCTATCTTGGGGATGTCAGATCTGAGAGAAAGTCCTTCAAGCAGCGTCAGAAGGAACATGATGAGAATGTCAAGAAAGTTGTGAACCGCCTCAAACAGAGGAACCCATCAAAGGATGGTCTTGTTTGCACAGCCCGAAAACCCTACATTGCTGTTGGGATGCGGAATGTGGACTATAAGCGGGCCCGGCATTTTGAGGTTGATCTCTCGGAATTCCGTAACATCCTTGATATTGACAGAGAGAGAATGATTGCAAGGGTTGAGCCTCTGGTAAACATGGGCCAGATCAGCAGGGTGACAGTCCCAATGAACCTCTCCCTTGCCGTGGTTGCTGAGCTCGATGATCTCACTGTTGGGGGCCTCATCAATGGTTATGGGATTGAAGGGAGCTCCCACCTCTATGGACTCTTCTCTGATACTGTTGTGGCTTATGAGATTGTTCTTGCGGATGGGAGAGTAGTCAGAGCAACCAAAGATAACGAGTATTCTGACCTCTTCTATACAATCCCGTGGTCTCAGGGAACACTGGGGCTTCTTGTCTCAGCTGAGATCAAGCTCATACATATTAAAGAGTACATGAAACTGACCTACAAACCTGTAGTGGGTGATCTTAAGGAGCTTGCCCAGGCTTATGTTGATTCCTTTGCTCCTCGGGATGGGGATCAGGATAACCTGGATAAGGTTCCAGACTTTGTAGAAACCATGATCTATAATCCCACTGAAGCTGTGTGCATGACTGGAAGATACGCTTCCAAGGAAGAGGCAAAGAAGAAAGGGAATGTGATCAACAGTGTGGGATGGTGGTTCAAGCCTTGGTTTTATCAGCATGCTCAGACGGCCCTCAAGAAGGGGGAGTTTGTGGAGTATATCCCTACCAGGGAATACTACCATCGGCACACAAGGTGTTTGTACTGGGAGGGAAAGTTGATCCTCCCATTTGCAGATCAATGGTGGTTCAGGTGGACCTTGGGATGGATAATGCCTCCCAAGGTTTCATTGTTGAAGGCCACTCAAGGCGAAGCGATCAGGAACTATTATCATGAGATGCACGTGATTCAGGACATGCTTGTTCCACTATACAAGGTTGGGGACGCACTGGAGTTTGCTCACCGTGAAATGGAGGTATTATTTCTTTGTTTATTTTTGTTTGGTTTCCAATGTTTTAAACCCTGCATTATGAACTTATAAATTTAGACCAATTATTTTCTAAATGAAAGTACTTTGTCACACTTACCTTTTTTTTTATATACTAATTGGGTGATTTATTTGTTTTTACTAATATTGGTGATTCTTGCCAAATGCATGAGCATGAACATTACAATTTTGGATCATTGACAATATAAAAAGTTGGTGATCCTTGCCAAATGCATGTGCATTACAATTTTGGATCATTGACAATATTTTTAGCTTTCTAGGTTTTAGGGCTTGTCTTAAGATTGGATCGTTAAGATTGCCAGGTTGGTATAATTTATGAGTTTTGAAAACTATAACTTGGTTTGATCCACCTAACTCAATCTGTGAATTCAGCTGTAGTCACAGGTAATAAAGTCAAGAGGCGAAGTGAGGTTTTTTTTATTTCCAGTAAAATTTCATCTGTTATTTTTCAGGTCTACCCAATATGGCTCTGCCCGCACAGATTGTACAAGCTCCCAGTTAAAACTATGGTGTATCCAGAACCTGGGTTTGAGCTACACCGTAGACAGGGAGATACTGTGTATGCTCAGATGTACACAGACGTAGGGATCTACTATGCGCCAGGGCCTGTCTTAAGGGGTGAGGTGTTTGATGGAGCTGAGGCTGTCCGTCAGATGGAGAACTGGTTGATCGAGAACCATGGATTCCAGCCGCAGTATGCAGTGTCTGAGTTGAGTGAAAAGAACTTCTGGAGGATGTTTGATGCCTCACTCTATGAGCATTGCAGGAAGAAGTATGGAGCAGTTGGGACATTCATGAGTGTTTACTACAAATCCAAGAAAGGGAGGAAGACCGAGAAGGAAGTGCAGGAAGCTGAGCAAGCCCACATTGAGGCTCCTTACGCGGAGGCTGATCAGCCAGTTGACTGATGGTTTTTTTTTTTTTTTTCTTTCTTTTAAAGGGTTTGGATTTAATTTTCTGGCAGGGGTTGCTACTTTTGTTCTTTCCATTTGCCTACTATAACCTGCCTCTTCCGACATTTTTCAGTGTTGAAGTTTCATTCGGACTATTTGGATGTTTTATGCTCTCTCTCTCTCTCTCGTAATGCTCTTATCTCGCTGCTTGGGTTAGTCGATGTCATCCAAGATAGCTGATTCCAGATTGAAGGGAGGAATACATCAGCTCTTGACTACGAGTCAACGCAGTGATGGAGTTGATTTTTACCATAAGATTTATGTATACTTGTGTTTCCCCCCCCCCCCCCCCCAGGCGGTATCCGTACCATTGCTATTTTGCCGATTTCTTATTCAATCCTTGGCATTAGGTATTTGTTACTTGAAGAACATCCTTGGTATTATTTGTTACCTTCCAAATAATGCAGTCTCCTCTTTTTCTCATTCGAATGCATTTTTTGGAAGGTTACCAAATACACATTTACCTGCACTCCTGATCGACTTTGGTGTACCCTGACTTTTTAGCCAAAATTGAACTAAAAACCCTGCTTTTTGAAATACCAAAAATACTCTTCACCCTTTCCTCGTCCCTTTGATCGATTCTCTTGAGAGACGAAGTAGAGACGAAGTGCAATAGCAGAAGCCCCAGGCCGATGGGACAGTAGTGCGGTTTCCCAGTGCTACCATAGTTTACAGGCACTAGAAATCGGAAGCTATGATTAGGGTTTGGAGTGGGATTAAGGTTAGGGTTAGGGGAGCTAGCTGTTAAGAAACAGCTTACCCATTCCTGGTCTCTCACATAACAACCACGACTATTTGCGATCTCTTACCACCACAACCTGCAAAACCACAGGGAGCCCCATTGCCAGAGAAAACATTCTTCTTCCTCTCACATTGAGCTAATTGAAAACATGGTAGAGAATAGTAGTATTGAAGATCATGGTTTTCTTCACCTTTCCATTCATGCCTAGAATTGCATGCCCCATGAATTGAAAGGCAAGATGATATGATATGAAGTTTGACTGATAATGGTTACGTGGGTATCATATTAGTCTTTACTCTTGATCTCTTCTTTGTCCTTCTATGAGGGTTTTACGATGTGGAATGTAACACCCCGAATGTGTTTTTAAGTCACTTAAGCATGATTCTGTGTGAATAAAATGAGTAGGTGAATCGTTATTGACTTAAAATGAAATTTTAATATGATGAAATAGAGTGTTTAGACTTAGGAAAGACTTAGACCAAGAGAGGATCCAAGGAAAACCAAGAAGGGCAAAAACAAGAAATTTCGAACGTTCGAAATCTCCTTCGAGTGTTCAAAAAATCCTGAGAAAAAACAACATTCTGCAATTTAAAAGAATTTTGAGGGTCGAAAAAAAATTTAAACATTCGAAAGTCATATATATATATGTACGAGAATTGTGATTTTTCCCCTCTTCTCACGTGAGATTCTCTTGATCTTGATATAAAACCATTAAATTACCCCCATTTAGACCCAAAATACATATGATATGAATGCAAAGGATTTGGGAGAGCTTGGAAGAAGCTTTATAGTAATGAAGAAGAGAAAGAAAGTGATGAGGATGATCTCGAAGAAGCTTTCCAAAAACTTTATTGGGAGAGCTTGGAACTTGCCAAGAAGAACTCCAAATTAAAGAAATAAAATTTAGAATTAAAAAAAAAATCTGAAAAAATTGGAAGAAATTCTTGTGGAAGAAAATAAGAATTTAAAAGAAAAGTTAAATTCTTTAGAAAAAGAGCTAAATGATTTAAGTCAAATATTTTTTAAAGAAGTTGAAGAAAAAATGATACTTGCTGAATTAAAAGAAAGTTTTCAACAACAAGTAAATGAGCTGGTAAATAAAGTTAAATCTTTAAAAGAAAAGAATAGTAGATCTCTCAAGATCATTGCCCGAGGAGATAAGCTTGAAAATATATTAAACTTGGAAAATCATAAGTGAGATATGACTGGAATTGGTTGTGGAAACCAAATCAAACTCCTAAGAATGGAGTTGGAAACAAAACTACTCTTCAAAGAGGAAAAATACCCAATTCATGTGGTTAAGAAGAAGATGGGTCAAGGACATTCAAATTTGAATGCTTCTACTTCCAAATCACATGTTGAGTGTCATTATTGTGAAATGCTATGACATTTAAAGTTTGAATGTCAAAAGAAGAAATATGATTGACTAAAATCCAAAAAACCAAAGCAAAAGGAAATAGAAAGGCAAATAAATGAAATTAAAAGAAATAGGCTATTTAATTTAACACTAGTATGGGTCAAGATTAGTGACCTTAAAAGCCTTAATTATAATGTTTGAATTACTTTGCTTCCTTGATTGATTGCTCTAAATTGGTATATCTCTTTTTTAAATACCTATGCTTTAAATTTATTCTCTCTACTTTTTTTTTATAAGTAAATGATTATATTGTATTAATTGATAAATAAATTACAATATGGTATATGTACATTGAGTTTCATTTCTGATTGCATCTTTCAAATAAAAGGGAAAGTCACAAGGGTAAATGATGTGCTCATGAGGCCCAAGATCAAAAGAGGCAATAATGTTAGCATGTTGATTCTGCCTCCCTCCATGTGTTTAATCTCAATGGACTCAAACTTAAGGACTTCGTTTCTAATGTGCATGGCCAAACTCACAACACACCACAAGGAATCACTATGTTGATTGATGATTCCAACAGCTCGTTTAGAATCCACCATAATCAATAGGTTCCTTAAGGGGGAAAAATTGCATGAAAGAGAGAGATATGAGAAAAATGGAGCAACTTGAACTTATAGTAAAATATTTTGCTTCTCCTGTGCTTATAGTAAAATTCTAAATATCTCAATTGGTATCCTATATGACATTTATTGCTTAAATTAGTATATCTATTAAGGGGGAGTATTAATTTTAAAAGTAAATTTTTAATGATTAATGACATTGATATCTTGGACTGACTAGTAAAACCTTTTTGAAAACTTCAATTAGTATCTATACTTAATCTTTATTTGAAGTTTGGAATAAAGATCTATATGGTAAAATCGATTTTGCTGCAATTGAGCTTAAAGTTAAATTTTCTTGGAATCGATACACCTTTTAGAGAAAAGGTATTTTGTTGTTGATGTCTTCCAGGACATGTCTTCACATCTTGAGGGATGACTCATGTCAACTCATGCCAAAAAGGGGGAGAGTATTTTGTATAACAAAAGGGATGCTATTTGTAATACCCTGTATTGCCCTTGAAGGGTAAAAATATAATTAAACATGTGTGAGGGTAAAAATGTCTTTAAACATAGGTTCGATAGTGTTACATCCCAAAACCTACATGCGAAATCATAGTAATAGATATGGAAACACACGTGCACGGCATTACGGATCTCAGAGTGTGACATTTCGAATCTTTCCTTGCGGAAGGAGTCCTTAACTTACCTAATTTGTAGCATATATATATTTTTCATTCTTTTATCCAATTAGATATCATCAATTACTAAAACATTCACAACGGAAACATAACTATAAAGAAACATTCATCATCAAGTGTAATAGAATATATCATCATGCATTCTAAACTCTGCAGTGGAAAGTAACTAATAATCTCCAACATTCAAATCAAATGAACTACTAATCTCCATATTAAACATATCCATGACTACCTAAACAAAACCATCATGGGCCACTGTCAGCACCCAAATTTTGACTCGGGTCATGTGATAGCATAAGGACAGCATAATAGCATTTAGGCATCAAGACTCTAGACACCCTTGGTTTAGGAAGAACAAGACATGATTCTAGGAGGTTAGGCATTCTTAGAGAAGACTTTCCTGATACTTCAGTCACAATGAACCAATCAAAACACATTACAACCCAAAATGCACCATTTCAAGGCAAATCTTGATATCTCACAAGATCGTCAACAAGAGTTTGAGGGTTCACATTAAAGAACCTACTTGTGTTGTTTGTAGTCTTCTCAACCTCCATAATCCTTTAGTTAGTAAAGCATCACAGGTGAAAAAATTACTATTTTGCCCTTTAACCTTCAAAGGCCCAAAACTCACTATCTATCATTCAGATCACTGAAGTTCCCTCATCTATATAAGCCTTCATGTCATGAAGCAAAATAGACAAATAACTCTCATTTTCACATTTTTCGACCAGCAGGCAAAAAATTACCGTTTTACCCTTTTCACCTCCATGAATTCACCTCTCGACCCTCAAAGGATCCCTGAAACCTCTCCCATTATCAAAATGGTGTAATTCAGACCCTATGCATCCCTGCTTCTCCCAACTTCAAGAAACTCATCACAGAATCAACCCTCATCAAGGTGGATAACATTCAGCCTCTCAACTTAGGTCAGCCATGACCTGAAAATGACCCTTGGAAAAGCTCCCAGAGATTAATCCGATCTCTGAATTCTGAAAGATCAATGGCCACACCTTGCCCCTGACCATAGCTTCAAATCTTTAGGTATAAGAAAAGGACTTTGATATCTCAAACCTGGGCAAAATCTAAAATCTTCCCTAAAGGATAAAAAAAGGTCTTATTCCCGTTTCACTCATATGGAGCCAGCATGTTCCCCGGTTATCCGAATCAGGACCAGTCAGTGTCCATCTCTCCAGAATTGCGAAACCTTCAAAAAATTATCTAATGGACATGATCTTTCGTGAAACTTATCAGAACTGATTCCCTTATTTACTCCAAACAGGAGTAGTAATTTCGTACCAGGCACTGGATGGTCAATCGACTCTCGGGAGCTCACCCAAACTCAGAAATTCAGTCTATCAGTGGTCACATCCTCATAATTTCAATACCTTTAAAGTATCAAATTCTCACTAGATTATGAAATCCCCATGTTCCCGACCGTCATGTCCTATTCAAAATAGAACAAGCCATTTTGTCCGTATTTGACATACGAAAAGCCTTAAAAGATTCTTCCGAACTCAAAATGGGGTAAGGTCAGGCTCATTTGTTTGGTCTCTGTCCTACCTTCAAAAGACCATTTCATAAACTTAAGCATTAAAGGAATTCTAGCAGCTCAATTCCTCTAACCTTCAAGTAACCACAGGAACCCGATCTCGATGGATGACCCGGCTTCGTAAGCCCCCGATGATTGCCCAGGAATCTAGTGATCAGTCTATCAGTTTTTATAGTTCCGATATTCCTCAAACTTCAAAACCTCAAAGCACAAATCAAAGTAGAAACCCACATAAAATACAGGAGCAATTCCCATCAAGAGATCCTCGTATGACCAAACGAGTATTTTTAGCGTAGTTTTCAGCTCAGGTATCATAATTGAGCATGGTCAGAGGCTGTGGTTCACCTGAATCAAGGGTCATCTTTCACCAGACAATTTCTAAGATCAATTTTACTTCCTTGACCTTCTGAAATGTATCTGTAAGATTTTTAGGATGAAAAAACCTCGATTTTACCCCTTCCTTTTATCGTAATTCGGTTCCGACTGGCTCGTTGCGACCAGATCATCCAAGACTTCAAAACCAGACACTGAGTTCACCTCATTCCAAGCCAGAGAGCCATGAAAAGGGGTCATATAATAGAAGTACAGAAAATCACAAAATAATCATTGCACCTTAGTGAGCTAAAGCCTTAAGGCATTTAACTCATTAATGGAATTACGGTATTCACACCTTAAGGCTAGATTACCCACCCTTAGATGAGCATCCTCTCTAGTGCACCCTTACCCCTCACCCTTAAACCTAGGAGTTGAAATTCACATCCCTAAGGTCCCAATCATGACCTTCCAAATGGTACCTTGATGCCCCACCCATGATTTTTGCAACTAACCTACACCTATCAAATGACATCTAAACCTACCCCTCTTTACCCACCTAACCAATGCATGTAAACTAACACTCTTTCATCATCACCCTACATTTGGTTAGCCCAAATCAATCCTAGCCATTCATCTCTTCAAGACACTTGTCTAAGCTCCTTAGCACAAGTGTCATGCATGCACCTCATGCTAAATGTGAGCCATCCACCTCACTTTGGCTAAACCAATCTCCACCCTACACCTAGAAAGCCTTAGGATTAATCAAAACCCTACACCACATCACATTTAGGGCTATAAAATAGCCCAAAATTCGTGATACCTAGGGTTGGCTACAAAAAACCCTAATTTATAAGAGGAAAAGAGGAGGAAGAAGAAGGATTAGCAAGCTTGCATCAACCCTATGCAAGGTAAGCCTAAACCTAAGTCTAATTCATCCCCCTATCTTCAATATATGTCAATTAGTATGTTGTCATGCTGTTAATTTTATGCTAGAACTTTCTTTTAACTCGGGTTACATAGTAGGGGCTCAACAACCTCTACTTGCTTCTATTTTTGACCCATTGCCATGCTGAATTTATTATGATAGTTGTAGAGGGCTGATTGAGCCCAAATTTGAATATGTTAGACTAGACATATACATGATATTCTATATTTAATTTCGTGAATTTTGAATACGTGGAAAGCCTCAAGATGGCCTCCTAAACAGACCTAAAAAACTGGGTTTTTGAGACCTAGTCTTGGTGAATATTTGCTGATTTTCTTTTGAATTTTTCATATATGATCTAATTCTCAAATTTTTATATGATATGCTTGTATATACTGCCTGTTGTTATGCTTAATTTCAGAATTTTTTCAAAACCCTAAGGGCTCCAAAATTGAGAAATTCAGCTGCTAGATTTTCTCCCAGTAGTTAAAGCCCGATTTTTAAGTCAATTAAAAAAAAAAGAGCATTAAACAAATGGGCGTTAGGATAAGAATCGGGTGTTAGGATCTGGGACCCACCCTAGAGAGCCCTGATTCTTCTCCAATTCTGTCCCATGTCCAAAATAACCTCTGAAATTCATTTCTATGCATACGCACCTCTGTGGGACCTCGTTTCTGTCCTAATGCTCGAATATAATTTCGGGCATTAGATGCAAATTTAGGAGTTGGAGTGAATTTTGGGTATTAGACCTGGGCTTAAAAATTATTATTTTTATTTAATTTGTCTGATTGTGAGTTCACCCTAGGGTTAGCGTAAAGACCCAGGAGAAACGCCACCTCTCTAGGCCCCACTTTGGTGGCCCAAAAACCTAAGTTGGCTGCTGGTTTAGCATCCAACGCCTGAATGTCCCCTGAATTAAAATTCAGGCATTGAACAATCACTTGTCAGACAAAAAATGGGCGTTAGGCAAAAAATGGGCGTTAGGCCTACAGCATATGACTATGTCGCCCCCTTTGAGAGATCATATCTCTACGTGGCCTGTGCCCAAGACCCTTGGGGCTGCACAGTGCAACCCCATAAGATTTCCCCTATCCTAAACCTTGGACCCCACAGTGTTGGGACCCACTAAACCAACCCAAAAGATAGCATAAAGAAGCTAGTCTGATAAGCTTTTCCAATGCCTAATTATCACCTTGAATTAAAATTCAAGCATTGAATAAATGGGCGTTAAGGTATAATACGGGTGTTAAGCCTGTAAGACAAAAAAAAATAAATTTCCCCTTTTATTTTCCCTTCCATTAGGGTTAGTACCTAACCCTAAGGAACCAACCAGTGAGCCAATTAGAGGGATCTACCATCCCTTTGAAGACCTAGCCCATGAGGGGTCTCCTGAAATTAGAATATGACAAAATAAAGGACAGTTTCTGGACTATTCATAATCCAACACCCAATTGTCACCCTGAATTAAATTCAGGCGTTGGACAAACGGGCATTAGGAGTAAAAACAGGCGTCAAGTTTGAAAAAAATCAAGCAAGCCTTCAATTCAACTTTAACAAAGCATGAGCATAAACATGAGATTAAAACTTGTATGAATGGGAGAAGCTACCCTAAAAGGCAGGAATTTGGAGTGCCTAACACCTTCCCCAAGTGCAACCAAACAACTTACCCAACATCTTAGGAACTTAGACCAGTATTAGGAGTTAAACCCCTAGACGTTCCAGTCTAGACTTCCCTTCTTCCCCCGAAGATGAGAACCGATGTCCAACTCCATCGGTTAACCCCGAGTTGGTGGCGACTCCCAGAAAAGCCTAATCCCTCTATGAAAGGGTTGGAAACCTCTCACGCACCAGCATCATGCATTGAAGAAGTGGGCTAAAAAACCACAGGTGGGAGGGAGAAGGCGAACCCCTCTCCCGAACGCCGATGTCCACAGAATGGTGACTCCACTGGGAATCGTTTAATCTCCACATATACAAGTCTCAATCTATGTCAAATACATGT
>JAOXJP010000008.1:10297503-10311769 GCA_025762735.1 Platanus orientalis | reverse complement strand
ATAGCACACCCCAAAAAAATTGGTGAAGAACTACCATAATTTCTTCAAAATATTGGAAAAAAGGGATTCTTCATTTTTTATTTTGAACCTTCAAAATTTTTTTTCTCGAAATTTTGTCCAATTTTTGTACCATGGCTGAGATGGTAGGCTTTGTTGCACATGATAGCTGATGCATCTAGGACAGTGGTTCGACCAGGGGATTTGGTTGTTGATTGGTTATGTTGGTTGATGACCATTGGGTGAACCAACTTCAGAGTTTGAAAAAAATGATTAGGTTTGAAGTCATGGAGATCTTCTGTTTATGACTCCGGAGTCCCGCCTCTTCTTCATTTCCTCACGAGGGGGCAAATTGGCGATTACCGTCACAGTAATAACAGAAAATGCGAGCCATTCATACTTGACATGAATTTGGTGAAAAGGTTTACCATTCCTTGAAAGAGATAGAGAGGGTCGGAGGGGTTCTTGATCGGAATCCTGGTTCTTATCCGAAGGTACTCGCCAATTATGTTGTAGTGCCCCCCTTCTACACAGTCGATAAATGATCCAAGCTGGGCAGCCATGATTTGAGCGGATGCTTTTGTATGAACAGGAGGAGTTGGTTTGAAAAGGGAGGTTCCATAGATTTTCTTAAATGATTTTGTGAGGAAAGAGAGATTTTAGCTCCTTCTGGAGACCAATTTCTGTACCAGGCATAAAGTTCCATTCTTCCAGATTGAGCAGAGATTTGCGAACCATTCTACAATTTCCGCTTCCGAAGGAGATTTCTCGGATTTGGGGTCATTCCCATGAGGGGATGGCTGGTCTCCTTCTGGTTGAACGACTGGGATTGTCGCCGGGGCACTTGGGATGTCTTGTACGGAACTCTCCTCCATTGATCTGGAGGAGGATCTTGAGGGGTAATAGAGTTTATCATTGCGGGGGAAGGGGAACTAGCATTCACGTTAGAGGGAGTAATACTTGCGTAGGCAAGAGAGTGAGAGCACACTCAGAACAGAGCACAAGAGTTAGTATCAACCATCTCTTGGTACTCTATTTATTTTCTGCTGATTTGTGTTTTGATTCTAATACTTTTCTTCTTTTTTTTTAATTTATTTATCTTGAAAACATTGCAGTTATTTGGTAGACTGAATTTAGCTGGTTATAGTAATACTGCGACTTGCCGTGCTTTGGATGAATTGTCGGATGGAGAAAATGAAGAAGATGTCATGGGAGTTCTCAACAAAGGTGGAGTATTTGATTTTCTTTATTTAATGGAAGAACGTGGTGTTCATGCTGACCATAACACCTACCTCTGGCTATTGGAGGCATGTTTGAATTCTGGCTCTTTAAGAAATGCGAAACAGCTACATGGGAGGATTTTGAAGTCGGGTTTCGATAGAGAACATGTTTTGTGTGGTCAGCTTATCGATATTTATTCTAGTTATGGTGATTTAGAAGATGCAATCAGGGTGTTTGATAACATGTCTCAACGAAGTATATCCTCTTGGAATAGTATGATTTCTAAGATCCTTGCAAAGAATTCAAATTGTAGAGTATTGGGTTTTTTTTCAAGAATGCTAACGGACCATGTGAACCCTGATTGTGCCACTTTTGCCAGTGTTTTAAGGGCATGCACTGGTGGCAGTGTTGCTTTCCATTGTGTTGAACAGATTCATGCCAAGATTATTCGCAATGGTTATGCTTCTGATGCAATTGTCTGTAATCCCTTGATTGATTTGTATTCGAAGAATGGGTACCTAGATTCAGCACGATCAATCTTTGAAGAATTACATTCACGGGATAGTGTTTCATGGGTAGCTATGATCTCTGGTTTCTCTCAAAATGGCTATGAGGAAGAATCTCTCCTTCTCTTCTGTCAAATGCAGAAATCAGGAATCACACCAACACCTTATGTGTTCTCGAGTGTCCTAAGTGCCTGTACCAAAATAGAATTCTTTGAGCTGGGAGAGCAACTGCATGCCCAGGTTGTCAAGTTGGGATTATCTACAGAAACTTTTGTGTGCAATGCTCTTATTACCCTTTATTGCCGTTGTGGAAACTTGATCTCTGCTGAACGGATTTTCACTGAAATGAACCATCGAGATGGAATCACTTACAATTCTCTAATTTCTGGGCTTGCTCAACATGGGAGGAGTGATAGAGCTTTTCAACTGTACCAGAAGATGCAGCTTGCAGGCTTGAAAGCAGACTGCGTTACAATTGCAAGCCTCTTGAGTGTGTGTGCTTCTGTTGGAGCTCTTCACAAAGGAGAACAACTCCACTGCTATGCCTTAAAGGCGGGGATTTCTTCTGACATCATCATTGAAGGTTCTTTGCTTGATCTCTACGTGAAATGCTCCGATGCAGAGACTGCCCAAGAATTCTTTAATACAATAGAGAGAGAAAATGTAGTTCTTTGGAATGTGATGCTTGTGGCTTATGGGCAGTTAGGTAATCTTAGTAAGTCCTTTGACATATTCTCCCAAATGAAAATTGCTGGTATGAAACCTAACCAGTACACATACCCAAGTATATTGAGAACATGCACTTCTTTGGGAGCTCTTGATCTTGGAGAGCAGATCCATAACCAAATCATAAAGACCGGTTTTGAACATAATGTATATGTCTGTAGTGTGCTTATAGATATGTATGCCAAAAATGGAAGACTGGAGATTGCTAGGGACATTCTTAGAAGACTCACTGAGGACGATGTGGTCTCATGGACAGCCATGATTTCAGGGTATGCACAGAGTGAGTTTTATATTGATGCTATTAGACTTTTCCAAGAAATGCAAATCCGAGGGATTCGATCAGATAGCATAGGATTATCAAGCGTGCTTAGTGCGTGTGCTGGAATTCAAGTGCTAAATCTAGGACAACAAATTCATGCTCAATCATGCATCTCTGGTTATTCAATGAATCTTTCAATTGGGAATGCACTCATCAGTCTTTATGCTAAATGTGGCAGAATACAAGATGCATATTCTGCATTTGAGAAAATTGATGATAAAGATCAGATTTCATGGAACGGATTGATATCAGGTTTTGCGCAGAGTGACCACTGTGAGGAATCTTTGCATGTTTTTGCTCGGATGAATCAAGCAGGTGTGGGAGCTAACTTATTCACTTTTGGTTCTGCAGTTAGTGCTTCTGCTAATATTGCTGATATAAAACAAGGGAAGCAGATCCATGCTCGGATGATTAAAACTGGTTATAACTTGGAGACAGAAGGTGGTAATGCCTTAATTACATTATATGCTAAGTGTGGGAACATCAATGATGCCAAGAGAGAATTCTGTGAGATGCCTGAGAAAAATGAAGTGTCGTGGAATGCCATGATCACAGGCTATTCTCAACATGGATGTGGTGTTGAAGCGTTGGATCTCTTTGAGGAGATGAAGCAGCAGGGTGTGATACCAAACCATGTTACATTTATCGGTGTCCTATCAGCTTGTAGCCATGTGGGTTTGGTAAGCGAGGGGCTCAGCTACTTCAAGTCCATGAATAATGAACATAATATAGTTCCAAGGCCAGAACACTATGCTTGTGTTGTAGATATTCTTGGACGAGCTGGCATGTTGGACCGTGCAAGAGAATTCATAGAGAAGATGCCAATTGACCCAGATGCAATGGTCTGGAGGACTCTTCTAAGTGCTTGCACGGTTCATAAGAATGTTGAAATTGGGGAATTTGCTGCTCAACATCTTCTAGAATTGGAGCCGCAAGATTCAGCAACTTATGTTCTCCTCTCAAATATATATGCGGTGGCTAGGAAATGGGATTGCAGGGATCAAACAAGGCAGATGATGAAAGAAAGAGGTGTAAATAAGGAGCCTGGTCGTAGCTGGATCGAGGTCAAGAACTCTGTTCATGCATTCTTTGTTGGTGATCGCTTGCACCCACTAGCAGATAAGATATATGAGTTCTTAGAGGATATGAACAGACGGGTGGCTGAAATTGGTTACATACTGGACCAAAACAGCCTTTTGCACGATATTGAGCAAGGGAACAAGGACCTAACTGCATATATTCACAGTGAAAAGCTGGCTGTTGCTTTTGGGCTAATTAGTTCGTCCCCTGCAATACCCATACGTGTAATTAAGAATCTCCGTGTCTGTAATGATTGTCATAATTGGATAAAGTTTGTTTCCAGGGTTTCTAGTCGGGCAATTGTAGTGCGAGATGCATACCGCTTTCATCATTTTGAAGGTGGTGTTTGTTCATGTAGAGATTACTGGTAAGGTGGTGCTGCAGATACTATACATATTGATTCTCAAAGGATTGTGCCTGTATTATATATTCTTGAAACTTCTTCAAGAGGATCATTTTACCACTATTTGTAGAGGTTGTAAATGTGGTATATATATATTATTGGTTCTCCCATCATCACTACTAAAGAGGCATGCCATATTCACCGCTCAACATCACCTTCATATTGGCGAATTACTTAACAGCTGTTGCAAGTAAGTTTATATTATCTTCATTTCTCCTGTCTATCAAGAAAATTTTTGCTTGATTATCATGTTTATTTGGCACAATTAAGCCCATTTCTGGATTTCTTGATTATATGGTGTACAAAACTGTTGAAAGATGTTCTTTTTTTTTTTAAAAAAAATCACTAGAAGCCTGGTACATCAATTGCATATGGTACATTAAAACTTTAGATTGATTTGTTCTTACAGTGTTTTGCAACCTGCCTTTTTTGTGTTTTTTATTGACAGAACCCCTCGATTTGTTGTAAATGTTAAATGGTCCACACCTTTCCCATGTTTTGGGACATTATTATGATTGGATATCTATGTTGTTTTGTTTGTGCTTGTAATTGTTCAAAACATGTCTTGTTATTTGAAAGTCATTTCAAGTGATTGCAACCTGTATGCTCTTTGCCTGTGTTTTCCTTGTTTAAGTAGGTCACTACTATAAGAGTAATGTTTATCTAGCTTTTACAGCTTTAGGATTTGTACATGTCGTGTGTCAGAAATGATTTAGAATCCTATTGAGCACACTTGTACAATGTAATTGCCAATGTTTGGAAATTTTATAGAGCACACTAATTAAAATTAGGAGTACTGTTCAGTGGGCAAGGAGCTTGTGTCAAGGTGTTTTGGGAGTGTTTAATGTATGGGGTCGTGCGGGGGATTTGGAGGGAGAGGAATTTGAGACTCTTTGAAGACAAAGCCAGATCTCCTAGAGAGGTTATTGATTCATATGACTAGTCATCTTCATTATCTTGGTCCGTCCCCATAGTGAGAAAGGTTTCATTACCCTGGTTTCCCCTTCCCGACAATTGCTTAAGCTGAATTTTGATGGTGATTCTAGAGGTAATCCTGGGCCTGTGGGGTTTGGGTGTGTCTTTGGGGACCACTCGAGTAAGGTTATTTGTGCCATTTGCAGCCCTTTGGGGGTGTGTGATTCCACTACAGCTGAGGCCATGGGTCTCCTTATGGGGTTGCGGGAATTGAAGAGGCTAGCCATTACAGGGTGTATGGTGGAAGGGGACTCTACGGTTGTGATTAGGTGGGGGTTGGGCCAAGGTAGAGGTTCGTGGTGCTACTCCTCTACATTGTATGAAATTCAGGAGTTAGTTGTTGCCTTATCCATTTCTCTCTCTCATGTTGATAGGTGCCAAAATGATTTGGCTGATAGGCTGGCAAATAGGAGGGTAAACTCTCAATTATTGTTTTGTGAGAATTATATCCCAAAGGATTGTTAGCAGGGTCTCCCAACCCCTGTTATATTTTTATTTTTATGTTTTCTTCTTTTTCAATAAAGTGCCATTAATTATAAATAAAAAAAACATTTGTATTTGCTCCAGAATTTGTAAGTGTTGAATGTTGGAAATGATTTTGAAATGCGCAACATACAATACAATGGCTAATTTGTGGAAGAAACTCTATGAATGGTGATTATATTGAATGCTGGTTTGTTTTTATCTGTCTTTGAAAAATAAACCGGGTATGGAATGAAGTTAAAGACTCTGTTGTTGTGTTTGTGTTGTCTCTAATTTGGGGTTAGGAAGTTTGGTGTAAATTTTAATGATCCTCAATGTGTTTACAATGTGGTTGCAATATTAGATGGAGAAGTTGATAAGCTTATGCTGGTATCCATCACTGCATCTGCCTCTGCTGGGGTATTAGAGTGCATTGTAGTAGCAGAGCATTACTAAACAATATGTAGACAGGGAACCATCACAATCAATCGAGATTCTGGGAAGAGGGAAATTAGGAAAAGGGAAATTAAGGGATGATTGGTAAATGATCGGATTACTTCAACCAAGGATGAAAAGGGAAGCATTTGCTGGGTGTGTAAACTCCTTCAAGAAACTGGGCAAATTCTAGTCCTGTGGAGAAACAGGTTTCTAGATTCCTACATATACTTGTACATAACATGAAAAACCATGTCATTGGATTCTATTTTAGCCATCAGCTGAGACTGAGTCTTCAGTTCAATCCAGTGTTAATACCGATAATAAGTTCAGAGGATATCTTTTTAGTTCAACCAAATGGTGTGGAAGCACCTCCAAAAATCAAACATAGGCCAGATTTTAGCCTTACCAATGTCTGTTTAGTGTAGTCATATCGGATATGCTAATGTTTGTCAGCACTAGGTGGAGCAATCCATGTCTCACATTTTCCTGCAGAATTCTTGCAGGTAGATGTTGGATTTTGAGGTTACTGATTCAAGCCAACACAGAGTATATTGGCAGCATGTTATATAACCTGAAGTTCACATATTTCCTCCTTGGTTGGGAAGGACCTTCTTCTGTCTCTTAGATCTTAAACTCCACATGGAATTTGGAAGATAGATTTTTTGACCACATGGTACCATACAAAACTTATATTAGGAATTTACACACACACACGCACACTATATACATATAGTAACATTAACCCACAATTATTTTTATAGGTAAATACTATATGTATGCTATCTTGTAGATGAAATCCCGAAATGGATGTTAGAGGGGGGTGAATAGAATCCTTAGACTTATTAAAAATTCTTTTAAATAATTTATTCATCCTATTTATGATTTACTTAAATTTCTTTTAATTAAGTAAATCTCTTTTTTATAAATTTATCATAGACCACGGGATTCCGTCATGCACTATAGGATTGCCTATAGCAGAGTGGGAGCAAGGATGATAAATTCCCTAAGATTGCTTGATTAATATTTTTATATTCACCTTAGTTAGAGTCACTTAGTGTGTTGGGCTGCTTTGCACATAAAAAATAAATATAAATACAAATGAATATAAAATACAAACAATCCACACCACCAATAATTTATAGTGATTCGGCCCTCCGGTTTACGTCCACTCTCCAGTAACAGAGAATCCACTCCCTTGTAAGTGCACTGCCAGTGACTCCGGTGGGCATGCTCCGTCCAGTGACTCCGATGGACTAATCTCTCACTTGATAACTCTAGGAAGTGTTTCAAGAATATGCCTTTGGTGACTCCGGCAGAGGCTTCCTATTGGATGAGTGTAGGAACTCCTCGTTCTTTAAGTTGCCTCTAGGATATGCTTAATATGACTATGATGCTCACAATACTCTTTTTCACGTTAATTTAACTATATAATCAAGTATTCAGAATACATATCATTAGGGTTAGTGCCCCTATTTATAGAGTGGAGAAACCCATTCAAACATCCCCAACGTCTCTTTTCAAACAGTAAAAAATATAGCCGTTTGCAAATCTCAAACATATTATTTTTCCATTTTCAAAAAGAGCTCGTTGAGCTATTCTATTTGAATACTTATGGTTCACGAGTGGATATTTAGATCAAAAGATATCACCATTTTAAGTTGAACCATATTTCATTTTCAGCATAATTTAATTTTTGCCAATTTTGATCCATCCTTGGTCTAATCTTTATGTAACATTTTCTAGGTTTAAGTTATCCATTTTTAAGTCATTCTATGTCCACCTAAGGTTAGGTCCATACTCAAACACCTCATTACCACTTACCAATATTTTACGATTTTACCCTTAAATTTTGACAATTAGATTTCTTGAGGTGGCTTACACTTGAGACTTGGGATTCTTCAACAACGCTTGAGTCTCTTTGGCTTGGTTATTCCAGCTTTGAGTCCATCTTCATGGTGCTTTCCTAGACTCTTTTCTCAGATTTATATGGATATTTAATTTACATCATAAAGTCTTAGACAACCTAACCACTACATGTACACACATTGTTTTGTGCATGGATATTGACAATACAAAAGCCTAACAGTAGATGTGGGGTATACTTTAAAAATTGGGTTCGTGTCACCTTATCATAATACCCATTATCACTTGAGAGGATGGGTTCAGACCAACCTGAGAACTCTAAAGAGTTGTTTATTACAATTGGATGAGCTTTTAGGGCTTTGAGGAATCGGTTCCACATCCAAATTATGGCCAACACTAGCCACTCAAACTTAGGTGAAGATTGCATAGGCTTGGCATCATCCACAACCACATTATTGGAGTGAATCCATATGACTTATCCTTTAGGAGTGTTGTCGTGAATTGCAAACTTAAACAATGATGATGCAGACATCAATGCCACAGCCTAAGTGAGGCCCACACATGCAATCATGGAGGGAAGTCCTTACCTTGTCGATTGGATGGAATAGAGACATCATCATTGCTGATTTTCTTTCTTCTTTTTTCTTTCATTATCTGTTATGGGGGACGTCCCAACATTAGGACACAACAATCATTATTGCTTTTGTTAGTGAGGGGTATTTGGGGTATTGTCTTTATAATTATGTATAGGGCAACAATTTAACAGGGGGACGATTTTTCTTTTGAACTTAATAAATATTTTTATGAATGCTAATGATGGCTACATTGTTCTTGTGAAAGGATTCAAATTTTGGATGTGAAACCCTCATGTTTTTTAATCCTTGGTGAGAAATTTGGTGATCTCGAGCTGCTAGGTCCTTGGTACGAAACCTTGCTGATCCAGACAGTATTTTGAAGCTTTACCAAGCCCCAACTACACCCAACAGAGGAAAGTTTATGTTTATGGATTTCTTATTAGGAGAACTATCGTGGGTTTTTGATACCCTCTTTCGTGGGTTACTTTCTATTGCATCAAAGACAGTTTGGGGGTGCTTTCCACTAGTTCTGGGTGTTCACCTCTTGCAGCCATAGTGATCTATTGCAGGTTCTACAGATAAGTTTTTTGCCCTTTCTTCTAAGAGTTCTGTTTGGAGTTCATCTCAATATTTTGGACTGAGTTATGTAGGGGTTCTGAGTTATATATCAGCCTATTGATTTTCAGTCTAAATTCACTATGATTTCCTATGGAATCCATCTACTAGTTCTCTGAGATATTAGTGGTTGATCTCGTATTGATTGGAACTTTCTTTAAAATTTCTTGATTGTTTTCTTCCATTTTGTGTATTCTAAAACCTAATACAGACCTGAGGTTTTATAAGTTCTATATACTTATAGTATTCTGTTTAGCCTGAGATTTTATGTGTTGTTTCTTAGTCCCCATATCCATCTTTCTGCCAATTTTCATCTTATTCTGATAACCCAAATGGAAGTTATGATTATTGCTATATGCTGTCTAGAATTTTTCAAAATTGAATCTTCCACAGTTTGATTGATTTAAAATTGGTTATTATCCATATTTGATACCCCTTACCTGAGTTTAGGTCACTAAATACTTGCTGTCCAAGATTGCAGCATTCTAATTCTGAGAGTGATTTTAATCCTAACCCTGTGGACTCTTTATGGGGTTTTGACTCCTTCCTACTTGAAATGTGGGCCCATAGCCCACATGATTAGTTAAACCTCTAACCCATCCTACATCAGTTTGGTATCAGAGCCAGGTTAGGAGATGGTTCTTTATATTAGGACAATATTTATTTTCCTTCTAGAGAGGTAATCAAGGTTCTAATTAGGGACAGGTATGAGGAAAACTTGATTTCTGCAAGTTTTGTTGAGGAGATCTTACAAGATCTTGTAGATCAAGGTTATTGTAGATACATTGAAGAAAGTTTTGTTGTCCAATCCAAACAAGGAAATTCATCAATAGTGCTGACTGCAGAATTTTTCCATTGAAAAATAGCAAGGTGATTTTAGGAAAACAATGGATTGAAGAAAGGAAGGTTACTTGATGATGATGCACATATCTTAAAGATTTTTAACTTTGGTATGTAGTATCGACTAAAAGTGAAGCAACAACAGCTTCTTCTATGGTTCCGTTAGCTTTGAAAGAGAAAAAGTAAGAAGAGATTGCCAAAGAAGTTGATGATGAGCCAAAGCTTTTTTCACTTATTCAACTACAAACTCTGAATGAGCAAATGGATGCCTCGAATAATTTGATTTTGCAAGAATTGATACAACAAGATAATAAAGTTTGTATTTCTCTTTTAAAAGAGAAGGAATCTGCGGAACAACAACCCCTTGATGTGTCCAAGAAAGTAAGTGACTCGTTATCCTATTATCTTGAGGTAATTTCAAATGAAGAACCTGAAGAAACATGTTATGGGCTTTTTCCAAGAGAAGTCAATAAAGCTACTTATCGCGAAGAAATTTGACATCAGAGAATCCATCCTAGACATGCCACATGGTTAATCCCTCGAAGTCATCGAATGGGGTTGATCCTTCATCACTACAAAACTTGAGGTTGAGTTTTTCGAACCAAGGGAGTTTGATGTGGACATCAGTCCCACAACCTATGTGGGGCCCACACGTGCAACCATAGAGGAAAGTCCTCATCAATTGGATGGAATAGAGACATCATCATTGCTGATTTTCTTTGTTCTTTTTTCTTTTATTATCTATTATGGGGGATGTCCCAACATTAGGACACAACAGTCATTATTGTTTTGTTTTTGTTAGTGAGGGGTATTTAGGGTATTGTCTTTATAATGTAGGGTGACAATTTAAGAGGGGGACAGTTTGTCTTTTGAACTTAATAAATATTTTTATGAATGCTAATGACGGCTACATTGTTCTTGTGAAAGGATTCAAATTTTGGGTGTGAAACCCTCATGTTTTCTGATCCTTGGTGAGAAATTTGATAATCTCGAGGGTAAGAGACCTTGTTGATCCAAACAGTATTTTGAAGCTTTATCAAGCCCCAACTACACCCAACAGAGGAAAGTTAATGTTTATGGATTTCTTATTAGGAGAACTATCATGGGTTTTTGATACCTTCTTCCATGGATTACATCTTTATTGCATCAAAGACAGTTTGGGGGTGCTTTCCACTAGGTCTGGGTGCTCTCTTTTTGCAGCCATAGTGATCTACTGCAGGTTCTACAGATAAGTTCTGTTTGGGCCTTTGGGGTTCATCTCAGTATTCTAGACTGAGTTACGCAGGGGTTCTGAGTTATATATCAGCCTACTGATTTTTAGTCTAAGTTCACTCAGATTTCCTGTGGAATCCTTCTACTAGTTCTCTGAGATTTTTTTTTTTTTTTTTTTTGGAAAAATTTGTTCTCTGACATATTAGAGGTTCATCTCATGTTGATGGTAACTTCTTTTAGAATCTCTGGACTGTTTTCTTCCATTCTGTGTATCCTACAACCTGATATAGACATGAGTTTTTATAAGTTTTATATACTTCAGAATTCTGTTTAGCCTGAGATTTTATATGCTGTTTCTTAGTCCCCATATCCATTTTGTGTCAATTTTTAACCTATTCTAATAACCTAAGTGGAAGTTATGATTGTTGCTATATGCTGCCCAAAATTTTCCAGAACCAAATCTTCCACTGTTTGATTGGTTTAAAATTGGTTATTCCCCATATTCGATACCCCTTAAATGAGTTTAGGTTACTGAATACTTGCTGTCCAGGATTTCAGCATTCTAATTCTGGGAGTTATTTTAATCCTAACCTAGTGGACTCTTTATGGGATTTTGACTCCTTCCTACTCGAAATGTGGGCCTATAACCCGCAGGATCAGTTGAACCTCTAACCCGTCCTACATCAGGTGATAAAGGAAGAGGTGATAAATTATGAAGTGCTGGGAAATGAACCCTTTTAGTAGTGAAGTTGGGAGAAAAAGTAGGGAGGAGCCGTGACTCCAACAGCAGATAGCTAATAGGACGTGGCATGACTGAGTTGCAACTTACACATCATAGACACTGGTTTGGTTTTATCCTCCTTGATCATCTGGTCTTGTAGAATGTACCATTGAATCTTATTTGAATTGTTTGCTTCTATTCTCGGTGGTATAAATTTATTAACTTTGAAACCTCAGTTTGGATTTTTATGTTAATGTGCTATGAAGTTCGTTAGATCCATACATGCTATGTGATATAAATATGCTTTGTTTTTTGGGTAAAATATGGATAGGTTTTGTGACATGGATATTTGTTATAAATGTGTGGCGTGGATATGCACGTAACAAGTATTCCAATTATTGTTATTTTTCAGTCATTGGGATTGGCCGGCCCAACAAAGCAATGCCAGACCTCCCAATAGATAAATGGGCTTGAGTCCTGAGATAAATAATTGCTTGATTTAGACACTTGTAAAGCAGGCTGATACTGGAAACAAGGCAGATAAGAGTCTTAAAAGGGCCAGCTCATGATAATGCAAGCAAAGCAGCCAATGCAAACATAGGTCATGGTTGCCATGTATCACATATTAGGAATCTTCCCAAGGCAATAGAAATAGAAAAAGGGAAGAAAAGAAAAAACTTTGTTGTCTTGAAGGATATCATAAATGCAAGTGAGTTAGTTGGAATGGTACCATACACAGTTGGGGCTGACTTTGAAGTGTGAAATACGTATGATGGTGTAAATACAAGGCATTTTCTTGAGTACATTAGCATACCTTGAATTCTTTTGATTGGTTAATCTTTGAATACACTTCATTGTTCTACTTCATAACAAACTTTTTTTTTTTTTTTTTTTTGTGGTAACCCACAATTGTTGGTGCATCAGTGTCTAGTATTTGGAATGTCAAATGACAGTAGTAATGCTTCTTAATACATTTTTCTTTCTCAGGCAATGTGCAGGGACAGCCGCATTATTCCTGGGCTGCGGCTACTGAAATTGGGTTGGCCAGAAAACTGAGAGTTTTCTCAGTGAAACGGGGTAATTCTTTTTCTTTTCTTTTCGTTTCTTAATATGTTTATCTTTTTCATCATTTAGGCCCAGTTGTTGAAAATAGACATTCTATTCCTATGCACACAACTCCCAAGTCTTACCCTTAAAATTCCATGTCAAATTCTTCTCTGACCCACGTATTTGCATGTTTTTGAGTCATCTTATATGTGCCTGATATTAGTTCTTCTAATAGTTTGCTCTACCTATGAGATCTGGCTCATTTAACTAAACTCTTGTTGTCTGTCCATGGAATTCTTCAACTGTACCTGTTTTAGGTTTCACTGGAAAGAATAAAATTAGAGGAAATGAAAAACCAGAATGTATATTGGTTTCAATATGGTCTTTATTCTTTTCCAACTATAGATGTGATCCATACATATTTCCGGATGTGCTGGCCATGTTACCTTGGATTTCTTGAGGATCTCCGGGATCTTTTGCATGGACATTGAATATCATTATTGAGCTCGTTGGTAATATATGTTTTTGTGCACATCCAATGTCTGCCACATTCTGTATTTCTGTTGACCTGATAGCTCTTAACACAATTTAACTGTCCTCAATGGACCCAAAAAAAGTTACCTTAATTGGTTTACTCACTTTTCTTGGGCAAAAATACAATGTGGTTTCTCAGAACAGTGTTTGCAATATATGATTAGCAGAACATTTTTAGCAAAACATGATGTGGAAACAGTGAGGCAATAGTTCAAAGTTAAATGCAATTTTTTATTTTATTTTTAAATGCCAAAATCATGAGTGATTAGTTTGGGTTTAATATAGTTTTGCCTTAGATATATGTAGCATTTGATATGACTATCAATGATTAACCACATCCTCAGAGGCCTTTTAGCAAGTTAGCAACACCCTAAAATCAGCAAAAACCTGCCACAAAGGATATATATATTTTTTGTTTTATCCTTTTATAAGTATTATCAAAGGACTGGCCTTAATTAACATTTTTTAGAATGAACAAATAATATAAAACCTAAAACATAATTTTCCCTTTAGATATCCCAGAATTGGCAGCTTGTAATTTAACAGCAGATAAGGCCCTAAACAGAGCGGAATGGCAGAACAGGATTCGTGTAGCCGACCTCAAATAGTTGGAATAAGGCTGTTTGTTGTTGTTATTGTTATATCCCAGAATTGGCACAGAGATTTCAATTATAATTGGTATCAACTCAGTAAAAACCTTATCTATACCAGATCAAAAGAAAACTATCAGCT
>JAOXJP010000008.1:10280240-10294046 GCA_025762735.1 Platanus orientalis | reverse complement strand
GCAAGCTTGCATCAACCCTAGGCAAGGTAAGCCTAAACCCAAGTCCAATTCACCCCCTCTTCAATATATGTCAATTAGCATGTTGTTATGCTGTCCATTTCATGCTAGAACTCTGTTTTAATTCGGGTACATGGTAGAGGCTCAATAACCTCTACTTTTATTTTTTACTGATTTCCTTATTGATTTTCATGTGATTCTTGTAGAGTGCTGCTTGAGCCCAAATTTGACTATGTTAGACTAGACATATATATGATATGTTATATTTAATTTCGTGAATTTAGGAGTTATAGAAGGCCTTGAGATGGCCTCCCAAACAGACCTCAAAAACTGGGTCTTTTGAGACCTAGTTTTGGTGAATATTTGCTGAGTTTCATTTGAATTTTCTATGTATAATCTAATGCTCAAATTTTTATATGATGTTCATGTATATATTCCCTAATGGCATGCTTAATTTTAGAATTTTTACAAAACCCTAAGGGACTCAAAATCGAGAAATCCAACTACTGGATTTTCTCCCAGTAACTAACGCCTGTTTTTTAAATGAATTAAAAAATGGGCATTGAACAAACAAGCGTCAGGAGAAAAATCAAGCGTTGAGATCTGGGACCCACCTTAGGAAGCCCTAATTCTTCTCCAGCCCTGTTCCAAGGCATTTCTGACTTCTGAGTCACTCTTATGCATATGCACCTCTGTGGGCCCTTATTTCTGTCCCAATGCCTGAATTTAAAAACAAGCATTTGATGGAAATTTAGGCGTTGGAGTGACTTTCAGGCATTAAGCCTGGATCTTAAAAATCATCTTTTTTCAAAAATTAGTTAAGTGTGAGTATACCCCAGGGTTAGTGTAAAGACTCTAGAGAAACCCCACCCCTCTGGGCCCCACTTTGGTGGCCCAAAAACCCAAGTTAGCTGCTGGTTTAACACCCAACGCCTGTTTTTCACCCTGAATTAAAGTCAGGCATTGAACAATTAGGCGTCAAACCAAAAAACAAGTGTTAGGCCTATAACATATGATTATGTGGCCTACTTTAGGAGATCATATCTCCACGTGGGCTATGACTAGGACCTCTATGGTTACACAAAGAAACCTAGGAAACTTCCCTCAACCTAAACCATGGTTTCCACAATGCTAGGACCCACCAAACCCTCCCAAAAGATTGCACCAAGGTGCTGATCTGATCAGTTTTTTCAACGCCTGATTTTCACCCTGAATTAAAATTTAGGCATTGTAAAAACAGGCATTAAGCTTATAAGACAGAAGAAAAAAAAGTTCTTCCCTTTGCCTTCCCTTCCATTAGAGTTATCACCTAACCCTAAGGAACTAACCAATAAGTCATTTAGAGGGGTCCATCACCCCTCTAAAAACCTAACCCATGAGGGGTCTCCAGCAATTAGAATAAATCAAATCAAGGAACAGTTTCTAGACTGTTTATAAGTCAACGCCTATTTTTCACCCTGAATTAAATCCAAGCATTAGAAAAATAGGTGTTGAGAGTAAAAACAGGCGTTAAGCTTAAGAAAACTCAGCAAACTCCTAATTCAGCATTAACAGAGCATGAACTTTGATATAAAACTAAACCTTGTATGAATGGGAGAAGCCGCCCTAAAAAGGCGGTTATTTTGAGTGCCTAACACCTTCCCCAAATGTAACCAAACGACTTACCCTAAATCTCAGAAACACAAACCAGTATTATGAGTTAAACCCTAGACCTTCGGGTCTAGACTTCTCTTCCCAGAAGAGGATAACTAACATCCAACTCCATCGGTTAAACCCTGAGTTGGTAGCAACTCCAAAGCAAAGCCCGACCCTCGCATCTAAGATGGGGGTTGGCACTAAGCAAGCCGAAGTGCCCCCCCGGTGTCCACACAGGGCTTAGATCCAAACCAAATCACCTAAAGCCCTCTTTCCTATGACTCTATCGGGTCATTTTCATTGTCAAGATATCATCTTGACATGCTCTCACTTCTAAATAGGATGTGAGTTCATTTTTCTTTACTCAAATTTTCTTGATCCATCTTTCTTAGGTTTTTATCTTTCTTGGGTGAATCATTTTGTTTTTCTTTTGAAAAAGATGTTCGGGTTCTAAAAATTAATTTTTCTTTTTAGATTCTTTGCATCATGAGTCTTTTGAGTTTGATTTATTCCTCTAGACTCTTGGAAACTTTGGGCTTGCATGTTCCTTTGTCTTTTGATGCATTCAACCCTTATATGACCATTCAAACCATAATAATGGCATTTGATAGGAGGTCTTCTAGAAGTTGAGACATTTCCCTTAGAAGTTGAGTCATAGCTTCTTGATAGGCTAGGAACTTCCTTTCTTCTTGCATGATGAGTAAGATTTTTGTTCTTGGAAGAGGAATGCCTTTCATCATACATCTTGGCTTGTGAGGAGATCTTGATCTTACTTTTACCTTTTGTATAGGCATTATTTGAATTCTCATTCCTTTGGTCAAGAAAACTAAGAAATTTCTTCTCATACTCTTTTAACTCATTTACTTGAGCAAGTAGATCAATTGATCTTTTTGACAGTTCAGAGCATGTGAGGTTAACATTCTTTTTGTTCTCTTCTAGAGATTTGACTTTTTGTTCAAGTTCTAGAGTCTTATTGGAAAAGATTTTATTGTCCTCAACTAGTTTCCTCTTTTCTACCTTCCTATTTATTTTTTTCAGGTTGAGGAACATTTTTGCCTCACTTAGTTTCTTCTCTAAGAGCTTTATGTTCCCTTTTAAGGTTTGATGATTTTCTCCTGAGTTGGAAGCCAAAGACCTCAATTCTAATTCTCTTATTTTTTTCTTTAGTTCTTCATTTTAGTTTGAGAAATTAGAATTTATAATAAGTAGCTCATTCTTCTCAACTAGGCATTTATATTATTTTCATTGATGTTGTGAAGTTTTAGTTCTAAAGAATTTACCTTCCCTTTTAATTCCTTTTCTAACTCTTTTAAGTTTTCATTTTCTTGAGTTAGACTTGTGGTCTTCTTCTTAAGTGCCTTGGCAATCTTGACCAATTCTATAAATTCTATATAGAGTTGGTTGAAATCTTCTTGGATGTTATCTTCATCCTCATCCTCTTCTCTATCACTTTCGGATTCATTTTCATTGAGTAAATTCTTAGGTGTACCAAAAACCATAAGGACTTTGGATTTTAATGAGGTGTCTTCCTTACAAGATACTGTTTCATCTCTTGATGAATTTGGGACACTCCCGTGGGTCTTTTCAATAAGATCCCATGCTTCTTTAACAGTTTCCAACATGCCTATTCTACAGAGATCATCTTGATTTAAGGCATGATGTAGAGCACTTAGTGCTTTGTGATTGGCTTCATAAGCTTCCACTTCAGACTCTACCCACTCATTTGGGCATGTAGAAGGTTTAGTGTAGTCTTCCACTACTAAGCCCCACACTTAATGGCCCAGAGATTTTAGGAAGATGGTCATACGAGCTTTCCAATAAATGTAGTCCGTCCCATTGAAGTAGGGAGGAGTAGAAATTGACCAACCTTCATTTCTAGACATTTTATTATTTTTTCAGGATGCTTCTATGTTTTTGCTAATAGTTCTTCCTCTAGGAATTTTGATCTTTCCACTCTGGTGGTTAGACTGTTTACGGGCAGCCTTTCTTTGAAATCAATTGAAATTCTACTATTTATCCTAAAGGGAGGTGAATAGGATATTTTTTTAAAATATTCAATTACCCAAAATTCAATTGCTTATTTTAATTAATTAAGATGTTTTCAAAGATTGATTGCAATTGAGATGTGCACGTGTATATAAATGTGTTCAAATGTATTGCATGTGAGATTGTGTTAATATGTGTAATGATAAATAATATGAATGATGAGTTAAAGACAACACACAATCAATCACAATATAGATAAAATGTATAGTGGTTCGGCACAACTACCTACATCCACTCCTAAAAGCTCAACACGAGCTATGTAATTTTATTAAGATTGAAGATAATACAATTAATGATAGAATTAACAAAATCCTAGTCAACTTGCCAAGCAAGTTATAGCTAATGTCTCCGACGGGTGTGGTCTATAGTCTACTCTTCCGGTGTCTCCTGCGGAAGAGCTAAGGGTACACACTACCGGTGTCTTCGACGGTAGTGCTAATTCTCCCGGTGTCTCCGGTGGGAGAGGTCTCAACAACTTAAATAAAGCTAAAGACAATTGTTTACCTCTTTGAAGGTTGATGTTGCCTTATAATCAAGTTAGGGTTGCTCCTCCTTGAGCAATATGTAATTATCATTCCTTAATGCTTCTTGGTGGCTCTTCAAGCTAATAGAGCCAACTCCAGTGGGTTGCTCCTCCTTGAGCAAGGGGTGACACTCAATCCAACACTATCTCTTCTTGGGTTTCTTTTTAGACAACCCTTGTAGCCTACCTCTAAAAGATATGCCTTAGCAAGATTGGAGAGGTGGCAATGGAATGGTCTTGGGTATAGATTTTCCTATCTAAGCATAACAAGAGGTTCTCCAAAGATTAGAAGAACCAAATCTCTCAATATCTACCATAATGGACAAAATGAGCTTTAAAGTGTATGAGAATTTAGCAAGAACCATTAGTTTCTCAATAGATGCTTAAACCCTTATATAATGAACGAAAATGATCTATGTCCATTGGATTAGAACATCCCTAAATGGTCAAATGACATTAGCCTTGATTGGAAACGGATTTATGAATTTTAAATCGTTATACAATATTTTCACAACTTTGGATTGATCAAATTAATTTGGATTGATGTGAATCGATCTTGGATTGATCCAAATCCCTTGTATTGTCTTTTAAATCCTTAGAACTGCTACAGAATGCTTCGGATCGCCCATCCATGGTTCAAGAAAGTCCTAAGACCTTTAGAACTCTTCTTTGGACCCTTGGTCCATCTTGACTACCACACTTTACTTGATTTACCTTGTGAAAGCTCGGAGTAAGTTGTGGATCCTTCGAGATGACTCGTATGCTCCCTGTTTATTCTCTTGAGGTCTTTTTAACGTTTGATGATAATTTTCATGAGACTTGGATTTAAGAACCTTCTAAACTCCAACATGACTTAACTCATGTCGTAGTCAATATAGGTATCTTACAAATAATGAAATTTATAACATATTACAATTACAAATAATGTAGTTGATAAGTGAGAGAAACTCACACAACCCTTAGAGGATTCAAAGCATCATCTCCAATTATCGATATTTGGCAAACCAAAACTCTCAAGTTTCTATTTCATATGTTCCTAGAGAATGCAACAAAGTAGCCTATTTTATGACAGCCATTGCATTTGAGGAACACCTATCTCTTCTTCGATGGAATGAAACTACTTTCCCTTAAAAATATCTTCCATCTTACCTATGGACATATGTACTCAAGGATGTTTTATGATAAATGAATTGAAGCTTATGCACGTTAAAAGAAATAAAAAATAAAAAAGAGTCTCTATTATACGTTAAAAAAGAAAAATGCCTTATTTATTTATTTTTATTTTTTATAAAGCATATCGTCAAAAATAGTTAAGACGGGGGAGCGAATCTCTATACATACATCATTGGATTGGTATCTGAGCGTATTTGAATAACCTACGTTCGACTGTTGCAGCTCTTGAACCCTAAAAACCTAAAAACCCTACAAAGCAAGATAAACCCCTGAAACCAAACAAAAGCGAGAAAATGTCTTCTCTTTCCCGCATCCGCTCTGCCCGCCGCTTGTCCACCTCCTCTGCAATCTCCATCTCTGCCGCTAAATCCAGACTCAGATCAGAGCACGACCCTGACAAAGCCCTGGCCATCTACTCCTCCGTCTCTGATCACAACAGGTCCCCGGTCTCCACTCGTTACGCTCAAGACCTCACCGTCAAGCGCCTCACTAAGTCCCGTCGCTTTGCTGACATTGAAACTCTGATCGAATCCCACAAGAAAGACCCCAAGATCACCCAAGAACCCTTCCTCTCTACCTTGATTCGATCCTATGGGCGGGCCGGTATGTTCGATCATGCCTTCCGGACCTTCAACCAGATGGATGAGCTTGGTACCCCAAGGTCGGCGATCTCCTTCAACGCCCTCTTGTCCGCCTGCAACCAGTCCAAGAAATTCGATCAGGTACCGAAGCTATTCTCTGAAATCCCACAAAAATATGGTATTTCTCCTGATAAGATTTCATACGGTATTTTGATCAAGTCACTCTGTGAGTCGGACTTGCCCGAATCGGCTTTTCCAATTTTAAAAGAAATGGAAGAGAAAAATGTTGAGATTACTGCAATTACTTATACTACCATCTTGGATGCTCTCTATAAGAAAATGAAGATCGATGATGCCCAGAAAATCTGGAGCGAAATGCTTGAAAAGGGTTGTTCTCCAGATGTTGCGGCTTATAATGTGAAGATAACGCATGCCCACCACGGGAAACCGGATGATGTATTGGCACTCATCGATGAGATGAGCTCGGTCGGGCTAAAACCAGATACTATCAGTTATAATTTCCTTCTAACTTGTTACTGTAAGAATGGTTTGATTGAAGATGCTAAGAAGGTCTACGAGGGTCTCGAGGGAAATGGCTGTCTTCCAAATGCTGCCACTTTTCGTACTTATATATATTATCTATGTAGAAATGGGGATTTTGATAGGGGTTTTGAGGTTTTTAAGCAGAGTGTGGTGAGGGATAAGATTCCAGATTTTGGGACGATGAAGCACTTGGTTGAAGGTCTGGTGAAGAATTTGAAGTTTAAGGAAGCAAGGGGATTGATCAGGACAGTGAAGAAGAAGTTTCCACCTAACTTTTTAAATGCATGGAAGAAGCTTGAGATGAATCTTGGTTTGGATGGGGGAAAAGAGGCTGCTGCTGAAGAGGCAGCTACGCGTTGAGGAATTCTTTTTTTGGGGGAGTCTCTAGAGATGGATTTATTTGTTGAGCAATTTGGTTGAGTTGGGTCAGATTTGATGGATGCTGGTGGGAGATTTTGTAACGTGGGGAGTTAGTTATTTCCCTTTGGGTTCAATTAATGAAAAATAGCTGCCGGACACAGATAGGGCTTAGGTAGAAGCTTGGGCTCTGCGTATGCTCTTTCCAGATCCTGAATGACACTGGACTTTGGAATGCGGAGCTCATATCTTCTGCTTAAATGAGGTCAAGTTATTCCTCCCATTTTAAACTTTTTTTTTGGTCTTTGACACGGAATGTGTCGATCTGTAGTGTTATGATTCACAGAAATTCATGCTCAGTCCAATCTTCTAATGTTGTAAGACGGTTCCTTTCTCTGAATTTTTTATTCTTTTAAAAAATATTGCTAAAGAGGAATGACTTAAATAGCATAATTACCATTTTTCTTTTGAATGGAATTAATTAACTTTTAGTTAAATGTCCTGTGAGTTCTTGATGCGGGACAGCCTAGGGATAAGGAATACTGGTGATTTGCTACTTGGTTATGAATTATGAAGAAATTAATTTATGTAGGTCTAGGGTTTTATGAAACTGAAGTAAAGGATAATATATATATTTTTTTGATAGGTAAATGTTAGTGGTTAATTTATTAGTAGGTGAAGATGGGTTTTGAACCCAGGTCTGTGGTACGACACCCACATACTTTATCAACTTAGCAAGTAAAGGATAATAGTTAGAAATCAAATAAGTCTTGAATTGATATTAAAGTTCTCTGAATGAGTAGAGAAAGGTTATTTTACTGTTATTAATGAGATTTAACTATAAAGATATGTTGTAGGGTTGAGGAACTAGGTTGGTTATAGGTTGAAGTTGGGTTTAATGTAAGAAATGGGGTTTTAATTGGATAGTGATGGTTTTAAGAATATTTGATAGTCTTTTGAAGAGAAATAAGTGGCAGGTTGGGAAAAGAAGAATTAGGGTTAAAGGATAGGAGGATTTAGGGTTAACATTTGATAGAGAAGGGAATAATGAAGAGAGAGCTTAATAAGAGGAGAGGTAGTTTACTGGTCTGTAATGACAATTAAAGGAAAAATCTACTTGTTGCAGATAACATAAAGAGATTGATGTATGTGCCACCACACAAGAGGGCCAGATTCAAGTCTTGTGTTTTATGTGGGTTAATTAGAGTATTTTAGGTGGTTGGGTTGAAATGTAATAAGGCTAATAGTGTCGGGAATTTTTATGGGATTTTATTTCATGGTATTGTAATAAGGCTAAAAGTCAGGGTGTTTTAGGAATTTTATGGGCAGGTCAACAGCTACTATATTGTCTTATGTGGACTACAAAGTCAAACATGTGGGCCCTACAAGTAGCTAGTTGACAGCCTCTCTTATTGCGCCTCGGATTTTGTGTGACCACTAAAGTGAGCCTAAGGTAGGATTGACATTTGGGGCTGACACATCAGCGCCAAAAAAGTGACTTATTACACTTTTGGGGGGATGCTTTTCACTTTTTAGTGCTGATGTGTCGGCCCCTGATGTTAGTCCTACCTTAGGTTGTCCTCAAGTGGTCCTACCAAATCCTCAGGGCTCTTATTGGGCTATTTAGTAGTTTTAGGGAAACATTGGTTTTTAGAAGTCCTTTGTTTTAGGAAATCTTTTAGGAGTTTCTATTTTTGGCAGTTTTGAGTCTTGTAGCCTATTTGAGAGGCACCTAAATATTGAATAAAGATAACCATGAACTATTGAAAAGAATTTTGTTCTTTGGATTAATTTCTTTATCCCTCTTTCTTCTTTTCCTCTTCCCATGGTCTTGCCGTGTGGATACTAGGACTCTCCCTAGTTCTTCTATCTCACTTCTTCTATTCTTCTTCTTCTTCTTCTCCTCCTCCTCTTCTTCCCACTCTATTCTTCTTCTCCCTTTCTCTTGTTTCTCTTGGTTCTTCCTTTGATCTGAATCGACCTCTTTTTCTACTTCACCATTCTTGAAGAATTGTAGCTGGTGAACTTTACAAAAATCTGCAAACCTACTTATGCGTACATTGGATGCCATGTGGGACCTACACGTGGCTTGGTGGGGTCCACATGAGAAGACCATAGAGGAACACCTTTGATACATCAATAGGAGCTTAAAGTTGCTGGTGGGAGTCCTTTTGTTACTTGTTAGAGTTCTTTATGTTTTTATTTGATATTTTATAGTTTAGTAGAGATTAGGACGTGGGTCATTATGGTTTTTGTTTTTGGATCTTTTTGGAATAAGGCATTGTTGCCAAAGGTATTTTATTAATTTTAGTGAGTCAACATGTTAAAGTGGGGCCCATTAGTGTGTTGGTTGAAAATTTCTAGAAGGACTTATTTTGACAAAGTTTGTTTTTAGAAAGTTAAAGTTTTGCGGCATCCTCCTCCGATGGAGAAGACTAGGGATCAAGTCCCTGCGCTAGCTTTTGCAGTGTGTGAAGTTGCTCTCGCCTTTGTGCGAGCTGCTCCTCCTGCTGCTGTGCAGGATTGAATTGCTTCGAGTGGAGTCCACAAAAAAAAAAAACTTTACCTTGTTTTAAAAAAAGTAGTTTTGAGTTTGGGAAAATCTTAGGTAGCAAGTAAGCTAGTAGTTTAGAAGCTTCTAATTTGGTTTCTTACTATTTTCTTGGGTTTGAGAGCCTATATATAGGGTTACACGTTTTTGTATTGACATGCAATGATTGAATGAATAAAAAATTATGTTTTTGCTTCCATTGATTTGGGTTGCAATTTGTCTTTTAAGTTTTGGTGTCTAGCTTGAAATCCAGGTAAGGATAACCTTGGATTGTGGGTAGGGATTACTCATAGGCACTTTTCTTTCTTTGTTTCTTCTTTTTTTTTTTTTTTTCTTTTTCATTTCCTTTGTTTATTTCTTTTTTTTTTTTCTCTGCAATTATAGCTAGGGTTCAAGTTTGCTAATCTATTGGAAAAGATTCCACATCGGTTCTGTTAGAACTACCATTAAAGAACCTCAGGTTTTATGAAATTCCATGATTTAACAAATCAAAATTTGTCCAAATTTAATGAAATTTAAACCCTTGGATCCTTAAGTATGTCAAAACATATCTGAAATTTTTTGTAATTTTCTAACGCATGACCAATGGTATTTTGGTAGTTTCAGGATTCTATCCAGAAATTCCAAAATTGCCCTTTGGGGTTTTTTTCCTTGTCTTTTCTTTCTTAATCTTTTATAGATCCCTTTTTCTAATCCTTTCCTTCATTTCGTGCATTTTGGTTACTTGAAAGTGTTCAAAGAATTAAATTTTGGACTGTTTTAATTATATTCTTGCTTTTGCATTATTTTGGTCTATTGTTCTGCATCTAATTGATATACCTAGCATTGTGCTGCATCAATTTTGGTATTAGAGCCAGGTTATCAATTGGTTCCAGTTTAGCTGTGCCCTTGGGATTATTAGTGGGATATTCTTCAGTTTCTCAAGTATGATTTTGGAAGGTTTTATTATAAACCTTGAATTTTTTTATAAGTGTTTAAATCCTAAAATTTTGGAAAATGGTATAAACCTTGAAATTTTGGAAAGGACCCTGAAGTTGAAGTTGAATGTGAAAGAGTTGGTTTATTCTTTTCTTAAATTTGGGCTAAACCTTGAAAATCTTGGAAAGGGACCTAACCCTAAATTTTTTTTTTTTTGGGGGGGGGGGCTAACCCTAAATTTTTGTAAAGGGCCCAAGACCCTGAAATTTTTGGAAATTTTGGACTTTGTTAAGTTTTATTTCATACTTATTTTAATATGGGTTCTTGGAATCCACTTCCTTTAGGAGTCTACATAAAGCAACTTAAATATCGATATGAGGAGTCTCTTAGAGCTGAACTACGTGAGATACAAATTGATATAGATGACATTGAGTGGGATAGAAGACATGGGTATAGTATTGATCTAAGAGAGCTATTTGTTCTTAAGAACAAACAAATTCTTCTTATCGCTATGATTCAGGATGTTTTGTATGAGCAAAGCCTTATGGTTAGGAACAAAAAGAGAGGGCATTGTTTTTTTTTTTTGTTGAATAAATAAAACAATGTGAAAAGAGAGGGCATTGTTGTTGTTTTAGTCCCTGATCAGCCCAAAGTTATAACTCCCTTCTCTGAAATCTCGAAATTAGAAGACACAACTCCATCTGAAATAGAACTATAGCTCCTTGCAATGTCCCTATTACTTGATGAGTCAGAGATTGGAAACATTATCCAATCATGTATAGGCTCACAGCCACTTGCAGTTCTTCCATAGTTGCATGAACCTAACATGGCTATGCATAAAGTGCTTAAAGATGAGTATTATGAGGTTTATTTGCTACCTGACCTATCAGAAGAAAGGTCTACATCATAATTTGAATATTGAAGGATTTGGTCTATGGTTATGCGGTTCGAGCTCCCCAATGTTATTGATCATTTCTTTATACAAAACCCGATGTCGAGTTTTTTTCGAAGAAGGGGGTTTGATGTGGACATTGGAGGTCATGTGGCTTGGTGGGGTCCACGCGAGAAGACCATAGAGGAACACCTTTGATACATCAAGAGGAGCTTAAAGTTGCTGATGGGAGTCCTTTTGTTGGAGTTATTTATGTTTTTATTTGATATTTTATAGTTTATTAGAGGTTAGTACATGAGGGTCATTATGGCTTTTGTTTTTAGGTATTTTAGGAGCAAGACATTGTTGCAAAGGGCACCAAAACAAATCAAAGTTGGGCCTCTTAATGTGTTGGTCGAAATTCTCTAGAAGGAATTTTGACAATTTTTGCTTTTAGAAAGTCAAGGTTTAGTAGTTTTGAGTTTGGGAAAGTCTTAGGTAGCAAGTAAGCTAGTAGTTTAGGAATTTCTAATTTGGTTTCTAATTATTTTCTTGAGTTTGAGAGCTTATATATAGGGTTGCACGTTTTTTTATTAGTATGCAATGATTGAATGAATAAAAATTCTTGTTTTTGCTTCCATTGATTTGGGCTGCAATCTCTTTTACAAGTTTTGGTGCCCAGCTTGAAATCTAGGTAGGGATAACTTTGGATCGTAGGTAGGGATTACTCATAGGTACTTTTCTTTCTTTATTTCTTCTTCTTCCTTCTTTTTCATTTCTTTTGTTTATTTGTTGTTCTCTGCAATTCCAACTAGGGTTCAAGTTTGCTAATCTATTGAAAAAGATTCCACATTGGTTTTGTTAGAGCCACCATTAAAGAACCTCAAGTTTTATGAAATTCCATGATTTGACAAATAAAAAATTGTCCAAATTTAATGAAATTTGAACCCTTGGATTCTCAAGTACGTCAGAATTTTACACATGACCAAGGGTATTTTGGTAACTTTTTATTCTATCTGAAAATTTCAAAATTGCCCTTTGGGATTTTTTTTTTTTATCTTTTCTTCCTTAATAATCTTTAATGCCCCTTTCTTTAATCCTTTCTTTCATTTCGTGTATTTTGGTTACTTGAGTTGAAAGTGTTCAAAGAATCAAATTTTGGACTGTTTTAATTATATTCTTGCTTCCACATTATTTTGGTCTATTCTCTTTCATTTCATTATGCTGCATCAATTTTGGTATCAAAGCTTGTGTCCTGCATCACTGGATTTCTAGGCCTCATACCTGTTAAATCGCAACCACTAGTGGAAGGTATATTTTTTCTTATTTCTTCAGGTAATATTCTTCATTCTATTCCTTAGTTGATTCTAAAAACTCCTTTGCATACTCATTGTTAAATTTCTGGTTCTGTGATATCTCCTAAAGAGCTTATTGTCCATTCTAAACAGAATTTTATGGGCTCTCTTACCTCTGAAGTTCCCCACCCTAGGATTCCTCCTTCCTGAGATTTCTTTCTAGGGTTTTCTTCCCCATCTAATTTCCTTCTAAACCCATAAAACTCCCCCCAAGTCTCCCTTGATTTTACCTATTTCTGATCGTTAAGACATTCAAGTTTATTGAAGACCTGTTCTTTTTATATTTTCATATACTAATATGTCAAAATTAACTGAAATTTTGTATGGTGATACATTATGGACTCATATGACACCCTGCAAAGTTGTAGATTTTTCTGATGCATCTGCAGGGGTATTTTGATACTTTTGTGGTTCTGTTAAAAATTCCAAAAAACCCTAAAACAGTGTTCTTCTATTTCTTCCTTTTTTTTCTTGTCTACTTCATCCTCTAATTCTGTGTTCATATCTCTATTAATATCTCTAATTTTTTTCTGAAGTCAAGTACTTTCGGTTGGGCCATGAAGCTGTTCTTGGTTTTTTGAAATTCTATCCTTGCTTCCACATATAATTTTAGCCCATATCAGCAATATGTACAAGCCTAGGTTGCCCCACATCAGTTTGGTATCAAAACTTGCTATATCTTGCATCACTACTATAAACACAACAGTAATGGATGGGATAAAGAAGTAGAAGAGAAGAAGAAGATGATGAAATAATAATTTAAAAAGAATGAAAAGGATTCTTATATACGGTTACCATAATTTTGACCTCTGAAAATAGGGCGTAGAGAAAATTTACGAGAATACAATTTTCACTTCATGAAAACTAACAATTCTTTAAATAAGACTCTGAAATCAACTAAAATCATGATGCGGACAACATTAAGAGGCTGGTATATGTACCTCCCTACAAAAGAGCCAGATTCAAGCATCTGTATGAAGTGGGTTGTTTATGGTTCTTTTAGAGATGGGATATACATGTAATAAGGTTTTTTAGCCATGTTGAGTAGGGGTGTGCATGGGTCGGGCTCTGGCCGAGCCGGGCTGGGGTAGGCCTGGGGCTCTGCCCTATATAGTAATTTTGGGCTTGGGCCGGGCTCGGGCCTGAACATTTTTACAAACTTTAAGCCCAAGCCCGACCCTAGTTATTTTATTGGGCTTCGGGCCGGGCTCGGGCCAGCCCATGGCCTATAAATTTTTCAAAAAACAAATGCTTTA
>JAOXJP010000008.1:10244584-10263756 GCA_025762735.1 Platanus orientalis | reverse complement strand
TTTCCGATATATGTCTTATTTTGGCCTGACCGATACTTCCACCGACACCGACATTTTGAACCTTGTCCTCTGGTAGACCTGGAATTCGTGCCTGGGACTCGATGTCCTCATAAATTATTCAACTGCCACAGCTTTTGAGCCCAAGTAAAGATGCATTTCCACAAAGGAGAAGTCACACAAAAACTGTTCTAGCAGTTATATCCACTTGGCATCATGTGGTGCCTCTATGAGACAAATAGTATATAAGTTTCTTTAACTTTGAACCAGAGTTGAAAATGGCAATTGGGAGAATGTTCAGATGATCTTGGCTGTTACAAATGTTAGTACCAAAATTAAGTATGAAAAGTCTGAAACACCACTCATATTCCAATGGTTGTAGTGATAAGGCTGGTGTAACACAAAGTGGGGGTGATTTATTCATAAATAATGCACTAATACGGGCAATATTGGAGTTTCCAGAGACTAGATTTTCTTTAATTTTTTTATTTCTCTTTCTTACATTTTTTCATGTGAATGCACACACACTTGCCTGTGCTTTATTTCATGGTATAATAATGCAGAGGTTTATGTTCATTGATTAAGCATTCATGTCAAATAAATCAAATGAACTGCCAAATTGACCAAAATAGCCAATGACCTTCTTCTTAGAAATAAATAGCAAAAAAATGTCTTCCAGGTAAAAGGTACTTACTAGTACTTTAAACATGGCTGCTACTCTTAATGGTAACGCCCTTGGAGTCGTGTGCAGCTGTGGTACTACAGGCAATGGCACGTTGTGATCCATAGGAGGAGATATTGCTATTACTTCTGCAACATATGATTGCACCTTGGAATTTGAGATTGCAGTGTCCTGGTAGAGTAGGGAATCCACATGAGATAAAAACATAGAAGTTCCAATGAAATAAAAACACTAAATGAGAAGAGAAACCAAAAAAAAAAAATTCCAGACCTTTCTAGTGGTAGCAAAAGCTCGTTGAACTGCCATTGCATCACTTTGGCGATCTGTCTCAAATGAATTTGTTGTATCCAACCCAACTTCAGTAGGTGGTGAAGAATCCTCCCTATAAAGTGTAATATTCAAATATCCAAAGGTTACGTCGAACAAATAAACACAATTCAGCTGAAGAAACCCACAGATACAACCTTTTGTGGTGAACAGTCCATCCTCCTTCCCCATCCAAGGACAAAACCATGTCATGAAATGCAACAAGGGCAGGACGATGTGATATAGTAATGCACGATGTCCCCATTGCTCGAACTTTAGCACAGAAACGTTCCTCCATATCAGTTGTGACAGCACTGGTGCACTCATCTAGAATAGCAAATTTAGGTTTGTGGTAGAATAGTCTGGCCATCCCCAACCTTTGTTGCTCTCCAAGGGAGAGCTCATCACCCCAGTTTATCTCTTTGTCAGGTGGATAACGATCCAATAGATATTCAAGATCAACCTAACATATGAATAAAGACATTCTCACCTAAATATGTTGAAGGCAGGGATAATAATTATAATAGTTATAAAATTCCTGAAGATGAATATGAGAAGAGAGAGAGATGAATGACCATACATTTTTCAACAGCTCAACCATTCCACTGTCTGTAAGTGGTTCAATCTCTTCACTCGCTGTCAGAGGATAAATTAACTGGTCACAGAGTGTTCCTACAGCCGTATATGGTCTTTGTGGTACATAGAAAATCTCCTTATTGAGATCAGAACCAACCCCAGGTTTTACAATGTAACCAGATACTAGTGGCCAAAGGCCTCCCAGAACACGGAAAAGAGAGCTTTTCCCACTACCGTTTGGACCTATAGCAACAGATACAATAAATGTAAGTTCTCAGTGCCTGAAACATATGTATGACAGAAATCCAAAGATATATATATATATATACATAATGAAAAGAAAGAAAGTAGCAAATCCACATGGAACGGACTCAAGAAGAGAGCAAGGAAAGAAGAAAGGGAGCAGGTGTCTATGGTAGGGAATGTTTTAAGGTGTTTTTCTTTTAATTTTAGTCATGTAATAAGGCTTTTATACAGCCATAGAGTAGGAGTTGTTAAGTGGGGAGTGTTTAGGGTTATTTTAGTACTTTATGTTATTTTTTTAAAGCTAAACAAGGGGGAATAAGTGCTGGTTGTGCGTCATATAGAGGGGTAGTTTAGGTACTTTGGTTCAAAATTTATTAAAAGGGTTTAAAAACCCATTGCTGCAACGATGAGACCACAATTTGAAATAAAGATTTGTTTTAAAAGAAACCCACACGTGGGGCTGTTATCTTCAGTCAACGACTTTTCAAGGTGAGAAATCTTCTTCCTTCAATCCTTCCTCAATCTTCTACTCAACCTTCCTCATCTTAAACTCCTTCTTCTTCTCTTCCATCTCCCTTTCTCATCTTATTAATCTTCTTCCTTATTCATCTTCTTCCATCAGATTTTCTACAGTTTCCATAACCTTCATTGACTCTCTTCAACACCACTCTCTAACCCATCATCTTTTGGTCAACCCTTTCACAAGGGTATTATCAACCCCTAGGTGACCTATTAGGTGGTGTTCTTCCTCTTATAAAACCTACCCCTACTAAGTAGGGGCAGATTTGAAGAGTACCAGGCGGCACATCCTCATACAACAGGCTTTGATGATTTTTACATAAACTTTGGAGCAATTCTTGGGACTGATTTTAACACTTTTCAAGAGGCTTTGGGATATACTCTAAGAGGTAAATACAGATTTTTGAAAGTTTTAGTCCTTGGATCATGGTGCTTGATTTTCTAAAGTTTCTGTTAATTTCGAGTACAACTTATTTGATGATTTTCTAAAATAAATAGCTAGAGACCTCGAAATTTTACGAAATTTTTATGAGAGCACCTCGAGCACCTGCATGGAGTAACCCCAGAGTTTGGAAATTTTCTAACGCATGTCAGGAGTATTTTGGTAAGTTTCCAACTTCTAGAAAATTACAGATTTGCCCCTAGCTTGAAAATTTCAGAATTTTATTCTTGGGTTATTATTTAATTATTTGAAGTTGTTTCACATCCTTCCACATTTAGTTCCGCATCAACGATACCCCAAAACCACCATCTTACAAATTGCCCACAACACAAACAAAAAAACTAACCCCAATGAAACCCCTACCGCCAGAATCACCACACACACACACAAAAAAAACAAAGCTGAATAGGGAGAAGTATCAGAGCATAAAGCTACAAGAATTCAGCAATTCCATAAAGAAAAAGCTACAAGACAAGAAAATCCACCTGATGCAAACATTAGAGCTAGGTGGGACCCACACATGGCTTAATGGGGTCCACACGAGAAGACACAATGAAGGCACATGGAGGAGCATCTTTGGGACACATGATGGAGTCTTTTTAGAGTCTTTAATTGAGTATTTTTATCGTTTTACTTAATAGTTTATTAAATATTAGGACATGAAAGTCATTATGGTTTTGTTTTTGAGTCTTTTAGGAATAAGGCATTGTTGCCAAGGTTATTTTATTAATTTAATGAGTCAACAAGTCAAAATTGGACCCTATTAGAGTGTTGGTCGAAATCCTCTAGAAGGGCTTGATTTTGACACTTTTTGTTTATAGAAAGTCAAGGTTTTAGTGCTTTTAAGATTAAGAAAGTCTTAGATATCAAGTAAGCTAGTAGTTTAGGAGTATCTAATTGGTTTCTTGCTATTTTCTTGACTTTGTGAGCCTATATATAGGACTGCATGTTTTTGTATTGGTATGCAATGAATGAATGAAAAAAAAATTCCAGTTTTTGCTTCCAATAATTTGAGTTACAATCTTTCTTCAAGTTTTGTGCCAAAGCTTTAACCTAGGTAAGGTTTTCCTAGGTGTGGGGCAGGGTTTTTCCCCACAAGTTACACATTATCTCTTCTTTCTTCTTTTTCTTTTATTTGTTTATTTGCTATTTTATGCAATTCTAGCTAGGGTTCAAGTTTGCTAATCTATTGGAAAAGATTCTCTATTGATTTTGGTAAACCTCCATTAAAGAATCTCCGAAAGGTTTGGATATTTAAAGTTTCATATAGCAAATCTGATCTAAAAATTGTGAAATTTTAACCATAGGACCTTGATATAGGCCAGAATTTACTTATAAATTTAGTAATTTTTTGATGTACGACCAAGGGTGTTTTGGTAATTTTGGGTTTCTACCTAGAAAATCAAGAATTTCCCTTTTGGATTCTTTTTTTTTTTTCTTTTCTATTTTCTTCCTTTTTCTATCCTAAACTCTTTTAGCATCCTTTTCTTCATTCTATTCTTCAGAGTTTAAAATTCTTGGGTACTTTTTTGATTTAAAGATTAATTCTTGGTGGATCAAAGTGTATTCTTGCTTTTGGTATTAAATTGATGATTCTTTGGGACACTTGATGTTATCCTACATCAAATTTGGGTATCTCCTCTATTGTGCTACATCACCACCCTTACTTCATAGGACAAGAATGATGCTACTTTTTCGAAAGTACTCGTATTTTCAAGTATCGAAGAGGAGAACTTGCAAGACAGTGGTGTAACAACTCCTACACCACCACGCTTCTCCTTTTATATATAAAAGATGAAAATGGACTCTTATGTCCTTATGATTGCATGCAACAAGTACTATACTACTTTGGTAAATCGACCAACACTTCATTACGTGCCTGTTCTTCCTTCCGTCACCCCCATTTTGTAGTGAGATTCTAATACACAATGTTTGATATTCAAAACCTTTCTCCTCGCATAAAGACTTCAAACCATTATACATGTACTTTCCACCATTATCAGAAGTACTTATTTTTGATCGGCTACCAGGGTAATTTTAAATTAATATCAAATAATCCGTAAGATATACAAAGAAGTTTCAAGGCAAACAAGAACCCAAATACAATGATTCTCTATTTACTCCACTCTTAGCAAGGAAATCAGTTAGATCGTTTCGTGATCTTGGTACAAGATAGAATATGGGGTTCATCTCTTGTACTAAGTCTCTAATTTCATGGATGGGTCTAGATAATCTCCAAGGGCCCATACATATATATTTCCCCCTAGCTAATCATTGAAGAGGACTCTCCTTCAATAATAGTTTATGAAATACCCAACTTCCTTAGATGCCTCAAACCATGGGTCAAGACCAAAGTTTCTGCCAAAGAGGAGTCACACATTCCAACTAGGCCAGAGTACACCCAACATATATTTCCTCTAGTATTCCTCACCACTCCACCAAAACTCCCTATCCCGGATTTCCCATACTAGATCCATCGAAATTTAGTTTGAAATATCCCCTAGGTGGTGGCTCCTAGGCCGCACCAGCACCTGAATTAATTTTAACCCGTAGTGAATCACATGCCATCCAATCGTGGTAAATATCTAGAAGCTAAATCCCTTTTCGAGCGCCCCTTTCAGTGAGATCTACCAGCCTATTATTAATCGCTCTTTTGAACCCAATTAGGCTTAAAATCCTCTACTATTATAGACCTATACACACATCCATATAGCCTGAGTCTTATTTGGAGTAATCCCTATCATCTTAGGTGTTTACCCTACTGCTAGCCTTATACAAAACCTATTCACATCTATATAACAGCTGTTCTGATCTCTGATTTGACTCTAGTTGACTCGTTATCTGAACCATAACAAGTCCTACCTGAAATCCACTTTGTGAGGCCATTACCAATAGGTTGACAGCCTTTTCTTGGTTGTGCTTCATCGATTTTGGTATCAGAGCTTGTGTGTTGCATCAATTTTGGTATCAGAGCTTGTGTGTAGCATCATTGTTGACTTCTATCGTGTGTAACTGGTTGTAAGACTTACCCAAGATCAAGACGATGTCGACAACACAGGTGAAGGAAGTCTTTTAAGAAATGTCTTGATGGCTCGGGAGAGAGGCTCAGAGGCATGTCAATAGGTGATGCCGAGTGGCATAAGTGTCATGTACATCAAATGAATTGGGCTAGCATGTGGTGTTGGGTTCATATCGAGACAACAAATGAAATGTGTGGTGGTACAAGGGAAACAACACTAAGGAGCCAAGGAGATGACTTTGTGATGGCAAGCTAATTTGAGGATTTGAATGGTTGTTCATTTGGGTGAAGACACGGGTTGTCAGGGAACTGAAGTGGCATCAGATAGAGTTTAAGGATTTGCTCAGGGTGAAGGCAAGTGTGCTCTAGCACTAGAGCAAGACAGTGGCAAGATGTGATAATTTGAACGGATAGTTCACTCAAGGCGAGAGCATAGGATGCCAAGGGTACTAGAGTGACCTATTGACAGTAACATAATGTTGGCTTAGGGTAAAGGCAATGTGCCAAGGTACATGAGAGACATAGGTGAAAGACTAAAGTGGAAAAAGACAGTGCTCACTCAGGGTGAAGGTACAATGTACCGAGGTACTAGAGTGGTATAGTGATACACCAGCTTGTAGCAAGCTATGGAAAACCTTCAATGGATCGAAGACAAATGGGTAAAATTAATGGATGCCTTCTTGGGGTGAATACATGCGCGTGTTGAGGTATTGGAGGTGCAACAAAAGTGGGTGGTTGAACTAAATAATGATAATGTCCACGAAAACTGAGAGATTTATGTTAAGAGTTTAAGTGGGAGAGCACTTAAGCCATAGTATTCTAGGCAAGTGACGGCAGGTGCGATGTGACAGATGCACTTAAGCCATGGTATTCAAGGGAAGCAACAAGAAGTGCGACGTGACAAACGCATTACAGTTGAGGTCATTCATTTGAGGCACTAGTGTGGCCAGATTCATGGGTGGACTTTGTTATCTTGGTCGGCTAAATGTTAGGATCATACCGATACGAGTTAGTATGCTACATAGGGAGAAGGAAGTTGTTAAAGCAAGATCAGAAACCTCATGGGTGAGGTATGGAAGTCCAAGCAATTGGCATGGGTGGTTTCAAACAATAGTGAGGATGTTAGATACAGATTGGGGAGCCTGATGGATTGAGTTCTGGTAAAAAAGGTTAGAGGACCTATAAGCTGAAGCGTGTGTCGATGGAATGACAACTTCATTAGGACAAGTTAGTGAGGGTTGATTATCGCATTGAAGATATGCAAAGTTTGGTGAGTATGAAAGTTGATTGGTTTGATGATATGAGTACAGTATTCGGTATGGGACAAGCATCTAGAAGATTGTGTTAGTTTAAGGAGCTGATCAAAACAAAATGTCCTCGGAGGAGGAAAACTCATGATTGATATTGCCAAGGCGGTCTTGTGGACTAGCTGCAAAGCTAACCCTTCGCCATATTTATTCCATATGTTAGTCATCTTTGCCTCGTTGCGGGTTAGCACCTTTTCAAGCAATGAGTAGGTTGTTGGCCGTGGAACATCTAGGATTTCAGGATGCAGCTTTGTTGGACTAGTGAGATAATGTTTAGATATGAGAATGTGCAAAAGGTTATGTATCAAAATCAAGGGCAGTTTGGTGTTGGAGAGTCAAAATGTGACGAGTTTACAAGGTTTGTTCTAGTGAAAGGATCCACGCCACATTGGATTGCGATTGACTTGTTAGCCACACCTTGAGAGACGCATGGATCAGAGGTCTTAGAGGAGAGATTCGTGACTCAACGGATGGAGTCACAAGCTTGGCTCGCAAAACTAAGCGAGAAGGCATGTTATAGGTGAAGTAGTTAGAAGATTGGGCCCTGGGAATAAGGTGAATTGGGATAATTTCGAGGGAAAGGAGAAACTTGGGTTAGGTTTGTCCACTGATTGAGCTGTGTTCAGAGGAGTCTGATACTACAAATGTGTCATGATTCAATGCAAGTGTGTTTCTTGGGGAGTCATGCAAGCGTCCTAGAGTGGACATTAGTGCACAACAAATCATGGATCCAAATATCAGGATCAAATAGGACCCGATCTCGTTCTGATCTGTGTTTGGATCGGGCGATCCTTTAAAGCATCGGCTGATCTGAGGTTAAAAAGAGTAAAATGATGATTTGCCTCAGATCAGCCAATCTGAGTGATCCAGGGTCCGTCCTTTACTAAGGCTGATCCGACCTAGGATTTGGGATTGGGGTCGGGCAATCTAGATCCAATCCAATGATCCTAGGCTGGATCGGCCGATTTTTTGAACCATGCAACAGATCATGCATGTACACAACAAACTATGTACAAATAAGTATTTGTGTGAAACAAAATGTGTACGACATTTGGAGTGCCTTAAAGACTAGGATTAGTTGAGAAGTAGGCAGTGTACAGAGTTTCCGAGCCATGTTGAATGTAGCACTAGGCGATGATTCAGGGTAATCAAAGTGCAAGGAACAAGTGTAAAACCAAAGGCGAGCACTTGAAGTTGTGTTGACATTTGACAAAAGCGTCAACTAAACAAGTGGAGGAGGATGTCACAAACAAGTTTGTTGGAGCGTACATGGGCATGATGGCCTTAGGCATCGACACAATGTCAGTTCAATAAATAGTGCACGATGGCAAACTTATAAAATAGGCTACTATTATTTTTTGGGGGTCTTGATGTTCCCTTCTAGCAACGGGTGAAAGTCTAAGCATACACCTTAAAAGAAGGGTGGGTGCTTGGAAGCATGAAGCCCTTGGCAAAAGGCATGTCAAGGAATGGATGGCACGATAGACTGTGAGCCATACGACATGCTCCCATCCCGCATGAGCATAAATTGCAAGGCATCCCCAACATGGGTTGAGTGCAGCTTTAGGCTTCTCGAAGGGGTAGCTTGGGGTTCCCTTGGGGGTTGGGTTCCCTTTAGGGACAATGCTTGGGGCCCTAATGAGGGCAACACTACATGTGGCTTAGGCCAGAGGCTACCTATGTGAGCATTACTAGCATGTCCTATGCGACAATGGTGGCACGTTGGTGGGTGAGTAGGCTATCATATGGCCTGTGTGCTCGGGTGTGACTTGTCCTAGTGCCTGACATGAGCTTGGCCTGGCATAAGACGCCACTTTGGTGGCAAGGCAAGACATGAAACAACGACTTGCGAGAAATGTCATGGTGCCATGGCCATCATTGGTCTTAATGGTTCAAGCGGCTGCGGAGCATGATGAGCTTCGTGGCCATTTGAGATGGGCTTCGATGGCACAGCATGCACACCGAAGTGGTTAACTAGTCGTGCGCTTAGGCAATGATGACATGAGAGACCCTATGGGCAGGACAAATGTTGTGGTGACGCAAGGAAGGAGCTTGTGGGCTGGTTAAGGAGGGCTTGACACATGGCCTTTGTACTACCTAACCTCATGAAAAACCCCTCTCACATGAGGCAAAAAACCTTTAAAATATTTTAACCACAGCCATTGTAAACACCTTTAAAACATTTTAACTACAAAGGGCCATTAAAACACAAACATTCTGTTGTGATTGCTGCTGACATTAACGAAAGTAAGGTGCCGAGATGTATCTTTATTCAGATCTATCAAACCATTAAAATTAGAAAGTTGCAAACTTGCAATACCTCATCCACAACCAATCTTATATGTAATAATCCCACAAGAAGATCAAACTAGCTAATTTTTTCCTTTTCAATTGAACCTTTTAAATAGTATCGGCAGTAAGCCACATAATTATAAAAACATAAAAAATTGAAGCACTTTATCGTAACAACAGTACTGGAACTCCTACAATATCTGAGCAAAACTTTTGTCACAAATTGTAGCAACTTCATGATACAGTAAAATCATAAAACAATAGACAGGAATCTTGATTTCAGACAAAATGCACCTTCACAGGAACATAAACAAAAATGAAAGGGATGCAAGTAGTAGTAGTAAGTAGACCCAAAAAGAAATGTATGAAATCTCAAGGATGAGAATGAAAGGGATGCAAAATTAAAGTCAGCTCAAGTTAAAAATTCTACCTGTAATCAATAGATTTGATCCTGATTCAACCCTCAAAGTCAAATCCTTCACCAGTACATTACCAGTTGGTGTAACTACCTAGAAGAACCGAATTTACTATCAGAAAAAATAGAGATATGCACAACAACACATAAAAGCATGGAAAATTGTCCAATGAATTTCAAGTACCTTGACATGAGCAAACTCAATATAGTTAGCTTCACTATAATAATTCCTACTTCCATTTCTCAGAACAGAAGATTTATCATGAACAACACTTAGCTCTCTCGAAATGGCCATTAACTCATGAATACGATCAGCATAACCACTGCAAATAAAAAACAACAGAAGTAAACAAACAGCCAAATCGTCAGCATACAATAGTACCTGTAACACAAATCACTTATTTATTAAATTTTCTGACATATGCAAACATCTAAAACATCAAGGAAAGGATGAACTGGAATATGTAAAACGATAAAGCATTACAGCTGATCTGAATGTAATAAGTTCAACAAGTGAAACTGCCCAATAAAAAGCTAGACATTGCATTTAGAATATAGGACCTCTGTTCCAAAAAGACAAGAGGAACACCAATCAGGTGTCTTTATACCAATTGTCAGTTGTCACAGCTCACAGGGTCCCCTCCTTTTAGCAAGTGTCCTGCTAACATTAGTCTCTTTCCACATGTCTTCTGTTCTTTAACAAGATCTAAATGCAAACAAAAACATTGCCAGCTGTCACACACTCCTTGCTCTTCTTCTATTTGAATCTTCTAGAGTGCATACAACCTTTTCCTCTCTATGCTCCAAATTGGAGTGCTCAGGATTTAGGGCTTCTGGACCCAGAACCTTTAACCTCCCAAAGTGCCCCAGCCTTTGGTATTATAAATATCTGTCTATTATGGTTTTTACATATACTTTTTTTTGATAAATAACGATTTTATTAAAAGAACGAAAAAGGGATAAAATACAACAACGCGAGAATCCCGCAAGGCACTAAGCCTCAAATCCACGAATAGGGCAACTCATCGGCCAGGTCTACCGCCCAATTAGCCAGTCTATTGCCCTAATCATTTTGAGATCTTGGAATGAATTAGATAGAAATCTTCATAGAAGAGACAAGGTCCCAAATCTCATGCATAATATTATCAAACCTCCAAGTCCCCTTCGACTTGGCCTGAGCCCAACCCACTATCACTTTTGAGTCCCCCTCCACTAAAATGTTGTTCTGCCTCCCCCCCCCCCAATCTTTTTAAGCTTGCGGAGACTCATAAGAAGACTCATCAATTCTGCCTTTGTTGAGTCCCCATGATCAATCGGACCAGCAATAACACGGATAACCTTTCCTGTATGATCTCTTATCACACCCCCAAAACCACTAAGCCCTGGATTTCCTCGAGAAAAGCCATCAAAATTCAGCTTTAAGCTACCCACTGGGGGAGGGGGGGGCTGCCACTTCAAAATTAAAGGCATCCCTTTTGAGGGCGAGGAGGAAATAGACGAAACCCAATCTCTCACAAAAGAAGACACAGATAAGCCTTGAAAAGCTTTGTTGACAAAAATCCAGTCACCCACCTCTTGAATAATATCATCAATCACTTTGATTCTGGACTTGAATTTCCTATCAAAGATCCTCCTGTTTCTTTCCTTCCAAATACTCCAAATAATGGCGTGAATAACACAACCCCAAAAATTTTTAGCTCTCTCCCCAACCTTCCGGATACTCCAAAGGAAGAACAAATTCATCATATGCCTTGGCATTACCCAACTAATATTAAGGTTGGATAAAAAGTAATGCCGAATTCTGGAAGAGAAAGGACAATGAATAAATAAATGATTAGTTTGTTCCTCATCCTTTTTGCACAAATTAGGAGATATAGCCATATATGGTCTTCTCTTTTGAAGGTTATCCATAGTGTTAATACGGTTGAGGGCCACTGACCAAGAGAAAGTTTTTACCCAAGGAGGAATTGGGGGCATCCAAATTCTCTCAACTGGGAAGGCAATATTGGAATTGGAAAAGGGTAACAAAGATATGAACATGGATTTAGAAGAAAACCTACCCGAAGAATTGAGCACCCAAATTTTTTTGTCCTTAAAAGAAGGGGAAATGAAAACCTCTTTTAAGCTTTGAGAAAGCTTTCCAAACATATCAACTTCCCACTCGTACAAGTCACAAGAGAAATCAATATTCCAAGACAGCCCTGTGGGGGAGGGGGAGAGGACTTCCGACACCTTGACTTTTTTATGCTTTGAAAGGGAGAATAATATGGGAAAGAGTACAAAGAGAGGTTGATCCCCCCACCAAAGATCCTTCCAAAATCTAATAGAAACACCATTGTCCACATAAAACCGGGTGAAACAGATATAAGGGAAAAGATAAATGATATTTTTCCAAAGTAACGAAGAAGAATGAAGGAGCAAAGGATTCACGTCTCAGCCATTGGAATGATGACCGTATTTGCTTAAAATTGTGGAATGCCATAGACTGCCTTCTTCATTTGAAAATTTTCACAACCATTTCCCCAATAAGGCCAAGTTCCGCTCCTTTAATTGCCCGATGCCTAAACCCCCATTGTGCTTGGGCAAACCTGCTACCACTTCACCAGATGATCCTTCTTACCTATACCACCATCCCAAAGGAAGTTTCTTTGGTGCCTTTCCAACTCTTTTATCACCTTAGAAGGCATCTTGAAAAGGGACATATAGTAAACCGACATGTTGGATATAGCTGCTTTAATAAGGGTTATTCTTCCTCCCAAAGAGATATAAGATCTTTTCCAACACGTTAACTTCTTATGCACTCTCTCAACCGCAGGATCCCAAAAGGCAAAATATCTTGGATGCCCCCCCAAAAGGAGACCTAAATGCTTCAAAGGCCACTCTTCCGCTTTGCAACCCAACAAGTTAGTAAAATGAGCCAAAGCTTGCGAACTCACACCAACCCAGTCAAGCTGGACTTTAGGAAGTTTACCCACATACCAGAAATGATCTCAAAAACTTCAAGAATCCTTTTCAGATTTAACACATTCTCCTCCGAGCTTCCAATAAAACACATAGTGTCATTAGCGTATTGCAAGTGGAAAATACACAAACCATCTCGACCCACTAAGAACCCTTTGATCAAAGAGGTAGAAGTTGCTTTTGACATTAAGGCATTAAAAGCGTCTACCACAATGGAGAAAAGAAATGGGGATAAAGGATTTCCCTGTCTGATTCCTCGGGAAGATTTAAAGAATCCTTTCGAAACCCCATTTAGAAGGATAGAGAAATGGGGATGATCCAGACATCCCTTGATCCATTTTATCCATCTCTCACCAAAACCTTTTTTCTTTAACACCCAAAAAATAAAATCCCAATCGACTCTGTCATAAGCTTTTTCTAAATCAATCTTGCAAACCAGGCCATCCTTCTTCTCCTTCCTATGCCAATCTACACATTCATTGGCGACCAGAATCCCATCCAAAATTTGTCTATCCTTGACAAAGGCACTTTGAACAGGGGAGATAATATTTCCCATCACTTTTCTTAATCTCAGGGATAACACCTTTGAAATAATTTTGTATAAACTTGTAATCAGGCTTATAGGCCTATAATCCGACAACCCTGAGGCGCCTTCTTTTTTAGGGATAAGCACCAAAAAATTAGAATTGATCCCCACATTAATGATTCCACTTTGAAGGAACTCATAAAACACCTTCATTAGATCATATTTAATGAAGTCCCAACAGACTTGATAGAACAACATAGTGAATCCATCCGAACTCGGGGATTTATCTTTTGCCACAGCAAAATTTGCTTTTTTTATCTCATCTATTGAGAAAGCAGATTCTAGAGTCTCCGCATCAATTTTGTCTAAAGCATGATAAAAAAGGTTATCAATCAAAGGCCGGCCCCCCTTCTCCTTAGCATACAGGCTAGCATAAAACCGGATAGATTCATCTTTAATCGTATCAAAGTCCTATACCATCTCCCCTTCAATGCAAAGCTTGGAGATCATATTTTTTCTCTTCATACCATTAGCCAACCTGTGAAAAAATCGAGTGTTACCATCACCTTCTTTGATCCATTTGCTCTTTGCTTTTTAACTCCAATGAATGTCTTCACAACGAAGGATAAATTCCATATTAGCAAGGAGCTCCTTTCGCTTTTCAAAGTCTTCCGACAAGAGATGACCCTCCTCTTCTAACTTGGCGTCCAACTCTTGGATATTTTTCTAAAGTTTTGCCTTTTTATCTTTTAGGATCCCAAAATGCACCTTATTTCAATCAGAAAGCTTTTTTTTATGAATTGCAATTTCTTTAGAAAACGAAAACCCTCCCAACCTCCAGGCTCGTGATTCTCCCACCAACTCTTCACTGAGTCCAGGAAGGAAGGATGAAGAGTCCACACATTCTCAAAACAGAAAGAGCTAGGGCCATAATTCTGACAAGAGGTATTTATTATGATGGGCCAAAGATCCGAGGTAATCTTAGGCAGACATTCAAGGATAAAACGAGGGTACAACTCTTCCCAATCGGAAGAAACCAACAATCTATCCAACCGGCACATGATTGGCTGATCTTGCCCGTTCGTCCAAGTGAACTTAGAGTTGATCATAGGGTAATCCTAAAGAGCACATTCATTGACAAAATTTCCAAAATCCCGCATACTTCTCGTTACTCTTGAACCCACATTTTTCTCGTATGCAAATCTAATCACATTAAAATTGCCTCCAACGATGGACCTGTCCAATACCCCCTGATATCAAAGAGCTCCTCCTAAAAAAGATGGCGAGAATACGGAGAACAAGGACCATAAACCCCAGAGAACATCCAATCATAACCCGAAGCAAGCTCCACAAACCTAATCGAACTAGAGAATTCTCCCTTCAACTCCTCCACGTTACGAACCACAGATGGGTTCCAAAGCATCAATAAACCACTTGCCGCTCCGATCAATGGATTGTCATTCCAATCAGACAAAGCTCCTCCTGCCAGACTTCTAATAAGAGAAGGAACCATTTTATCTTTCTTGGTCTCTTGAATGATAACCACATCAGGGAAATATCTTCTAAAACACTCCTTAACAAATCTTCTCTTTTCTAGTCCCCCCAACCCTTACATTTTAGGAAAAGATCTTCATATTCCACTCTTTTTTTTCCCCTTCCAGCTCTGGTAGCCCTCTCCAACCCCATCCCATTGATACAATTATTTAAATCCCACGCCAAATTGCGGAGTTTTCTCTTTCCTTTTATCTTTTGCTTATGTTGAGTATCATCCTCATCACTCTCCATGAACTCCAAAAGAAGGACTTCGTTCCCATTCCTGTCAAGAACTTTCAAACCCATACACTGCATGATCTTATCCATTTTTTTAATTGCAACAAAATCCTTTTTCCGTCCTCTGGCCCCCTGTTGCAAATCAATACCTTCTTGGAGCCCTCCATTTTCATTTTCAGATGGCATATCATGGCATTCCACAATCATAAAACAACACTGATCTGAAATGTTAGTATAATCAAACAAAGAATGGCCAGGGGAGGGATGATCACGCAAAAGATTTTCATTATAAGAAGTAAGATTATTCTAAGAATGATTAGAATGTAAAAACGGAATGGTACCTCTGTTGTCTTGAGAGAATTTTTGAGAAGAATTTTGATGCTCCATAAAGTCTCCATTAACATAAGCATTCCTTGAATTCAATTGATACACATTCGATCTATTTGCCATCGACGTACACACCTATCGCTGGAACCAGAAGAGGATTGATTCAGGGACTTCCGTTTCCCCAAGAGAATCGGAATACTCCACCAGCCTGCCATCATGAGGAGTGAAGAATTCTGGGCACACTTTATCATTTAGGGATATTTCCTTTTCCTCTTCAATGTCTTCAGACTCAAACTTGCTTTCAGAGACATCATCGTCTACCTGCTGAGAGATAGGACCCCAACGCGAATTAACGATCACCACCGGCTGCGATGAAGAACTTGCTGACCCATCTCCGTTGCTCACACGACCCCCACTGTTTGGAGAAGGCCCTAAAATTGATTTCGTCTTTGGGGAGGGGACTGGGGTTTCAAAAAACCCCTCAGATTTAGTGGCGGAACAAGATGGATTTAGCGACCTTATGGAACTCGTTCTTGAATTGGCGTCGACCATCTTTGCGGTATCCTCCTTGTTATTGTAATCGAACTGCACAAGCCAAGCATTATTAAAGCCCTCGTTGATCGTCATCCTATAGCTTCTGGAACCTGCTTCCGTCAAACTCCTAGCACCTGCGGAGTAAATAGGTCGAGGGAGGCGGCTTTGGGCTGAAGTATTAACATTAGGCCCATCTATTATAGGTCCAATCCCTTTTTTCGTCCAAACCCATTTCGACTTGGACCCAAAATCATTTGGTCCATTACCGCCATTTATACCTAAATGTCTATCAACCTGTTTTGGATTTAAATTTTGAATCTACACATAGTCTTTTTGAGCATTAAGGTTTTTTAAGGATCTCTCAACATCTAACCATCCATCTTGATCTAACGGCCCAGGCATCTCCTCCATAAATGGAATAGGGGTTTTCCCTTTATCTGAATCCCAAGATCCGACTTCCCTTATCGGGTCATCCCCTTCGCCCGAATCTGGAGAGTCCAAAACTCCTCCAGTTGTGGTAAACCCCGAGACCTTTGTTGACTCCACTTCTATAATGAGGATAAAAACTTCACCGTTAGAGTATCATTTCAGCATCCTTGGTATATCAGCTAACGACCTAGCCTTCACCTTCATATGCACTGCTGAAATAATGTCTTTATTACTGCATCTTGCATCAACTTCCATGAATCTGCCATATCTCTGACCGATTTCGACAAAGTTCGATTGACTCCACTGTGAGAGAGGAAGGCCCCAAACTTTCACCTATCGCGGACCTTCCACAGAGGCAAGTTCCTCTCTATTGGCATTTACTGACCATTTAGAGAACGTGAATACTCCATTGCCCACCTTGAAATGGCCAGTACTCAGAATTCTCTTCATCTCCTCTATGCCCTTCACTTCTAAAACTGCTCGATTGGCTGGAATGCCTGTAGGTCTCATCACAAAATCTGCCTCACCTTGGTAACGAAATTTCCTGGCTAACACCGAACCCACAATTTTCCAAGGGACTGAGACTCCCCAAATGACACAGATGAGAAGATTGTTTAGAGGCATGATTTCCGCTTGGCGAACCCATTTGGGCTTCGACATCTCATTTGCATAGTCGATATTCACCAAAACCCCCTCAGAAACGTTAGGCATCCCCATCTGACGCATAAGTTCAATGAACCCCCACCAACCATAGCAATTATCCCCAGCCGGAATAATAATGAAACAGTTTTTTTCCTTTTGCCTCCATTCACTGATCTTAATAAAACGTCCATATTCATTTGATCTGCGAACTAGGAATATCGATCCGCCCTGAAATATAATATCTTCCTTAATTTTCTGATTCGTATACCCTTCACAAGCTTTAGCGACAAAAGAGGAAACCCTAGGAATAATCTGAGCCGGGAAAGATATCCTCCGAGGTCTTCCTTTTCCTCTCTCGACTATTGTTAAAGCATCAACTTCTAGCAGAAGTTCAAATCTCTTGGATTCTACTTCCAAGAATCTGTGAGCAACCTCTGGCTTCCTTTCCCTCATCCTTCCTTGGGTCCTTCCATGAAACCAGTCAGGCCTGTTTTTTTGGTCTTACAAAAATCTCTCCCTGTTCTTGAATAATAGGAATTAAGAGATGGGATTTTGGGGAGTCCTTCCTACCTCCAGGACGACACTACAGCAATTGGAAGCATTCCCAAAACTGTTGGGTAGCAGCTGATAGCAACCAAACCAAGGCACTCAATTCTAGTTTTACTGATAACTTCTAGTTTTAGAGGTTACCCTTTAGGCACTCAATTCTGAGTTTTACATCAGTCATCGGTTTACTTTGTACCCCACACAATTGTGTCCTGATGGTGTCCGTCAGGTTTTTTTCTTGTACCTATACAATGATGGATGCAGCATTATCGATTTTGGCCACTAAATAATTATGAGCTCAGTATCACTGATGCTTATTTTATAGCTTTGTTTTTTATTTTATTTTATGCTTATTTTATAGCTTTGATAGTCCTGTTATACCTGGGATACCCATCTGTTTCATTTCCACCATTACATAGAAATATCTCTATGTGTAATCCTTGGGAGAGAATCCCACGATAGTTGACTCTCTGTTCACTGTTAGTGTCAAGTTTTGTTTCAGCCTAGATTTTGGTGAAGATGAGAATAAAATCAAAGCATTATTGCTTTAGAGACTCTTCTATCGAAGGAAAGTTATTTTTCAAAGAACTGAAGATCAAAATAGATTTTGGATTCGAAAAAACGTTAAACTACACGCCAAAACATTAGTAATTTATTTCAGATATTGGCAAAGCTTTGTGACTGTAATTTTTTGAGGTTTAGTCTTACATCTGTTATATTGCGATTTCTTTCTCTCCACATAAAGAGATTAATCTTCTTCCTATGATATCAGCTTTGGATAAAAACATAACACTTAGCACACATAGGATTACAGTCAAAGGGGACTTTCAAGTCTCAACAATTGTTGTAGGGAAGTTTAATACAAGGTGGGAAGCTTATTTTGGAGCCAATTCAATTCCACTTCCCCACGTAGTGGGAAGCACAGTGAAGCAATTGTGGAAGCTAGTGGAAACGTCTAGAGAATCGAAAGGGAAGCGATCCAAGAAGTGAATTTTTATTTAATTTAATGTAAGCCCTCTGCTATTGGCATTGAATAAAATATTTTCTATGAGATTTGGTATACAATTTTGTAGTAAAAAAGAGACCTAGTATTGTAATCAGCACACTCCAATAGGAATTGGTAATGGGTCTCAAACAAGGAGTGGTAATAGGGTTACACAGGGTATGTTCTCAGATAAAACAGCAAACTATATATATAAAGAGTTATGTGTGCAGAAAAGTGCAAAACATAGGCTGTTAAGACAATTTAGATTACTGGAAACAGGTTGTTCTGGAGGATATATGAGGACAGATTTAGTACTTACAGGGTTTCACAAGAGACCTAAAGTGGCTGTTTGGAATAAAGTCATATGATTGAAATTAATTCAATTGAGAACTGATTTCAAGTATTTCTCAAACAGTTGCAGGTAAGTTATAATTTTAGGATGGAAATTTTGAAACTGAAATCCAGGGAACATTTAGGAACACCTTGAGATTGATTAGAGAGGTTTCCCAGGTGCTGCCGCTAACTCCAATGTTGGTATGTCTTCTGAGATTCAGCCTTAAACCCAAGGGACAGAGGGGTTAAAATCTGCAGGTCTTTAACAGAAAAATAAAGAAGAAAATAGTGTAGCCATAGGCTTAGAATATACTCAGA
>JAOXJP010000008.1:10208048-10222001 GCA_025762735.1 Platanus orientalis | reverse complement strand
TCTTTTTCTCCTTTCTTCATTTTCTTTTTATCTTGTCATGAAACCATTCCCACTTACAGCGTTCCCATCTCTCCTTCTGTAACCCTACTACATCCCTTCCCTAGTTTCACTTCTATTTCTTCTTTTTTCCCATCCTCCAATATTGTACTCATCTTTGCTACACATACATATAAATCATTAAGCTGCTGATGTGAAGAGCCTAATTACTTTAAGACGAGTTTGTGGCTGGAAAATTTTGGGTTGATTAACACATCAAAACGTCAACCCCTATTGAAGGTATTTTGATGCTATTTCATCTTTACTTTCTCCCTCTTCTGTTTCCTTCAAATTTTCCTAACTTTTCTGTTAAGAATCCTGTGTTATGAACGTTGATATTAAAGTTCTATTATATCAATTTTTTACAGAATTCTGTGATATTGATTTCTTAAAATTTTGACTTTTCATTGAACCTCCTTTTCTTCAATTACCATAGAGGTTTTATTCTCCATTAATCTCTCTTTAAAAGCCCTCAAACTCCATCCTCAAACTCTTATTTTTAATTTAATCAAGAATTTATAGAGGTATATTTCTAGAATTTACCTTAGATCTGAAACTTAGAAATTGAATATTTCTCAAACCGTAACTCCAAAAATGCTGAAATTTTGAACGAAGAAATCTCTTGGAGTGCCCTACTTTCGCCTAAAATTTCGTTATTTTCTGACATGTCAGAGGGGTATTTTTGTAATATTTCCAAAATCTGAAATATTACAATTTTGCCCCTGGTGCAAAAATTCTACATTTTATTTTTCTGAGTTGTTCTTTTATTATTTGAAGTTTTTTCCCATCATATTCCACATCAGAAATAATAAAGAAGATGCAAAAATTTAGAAGTAGAAGAAAAGGAAAAAAAACCCCTAGGTAATCACACTAGGGATTCAAGGCAATCATACTACCAAGAGCTTTAACAAGATTCCATTCATTCAATAATAAAATTAAGGTACAATTGGGGTTATTTAAAGACCACACTTTTCTAAAATAGACAATTCACATCATAATTGATACCCTACCAGTATTTGGGCCATAACTTCCCCAAATCTCATTGAATTCGCAAGATCTTGGGCTCATTGGAAACGTAACTGATAACCTTTCAGATGACTCCAAAATCATGACAAATGTGTACGTTTTGGCACCCCAAACTGAGGTCTAAAGACAAGTGATGGAAATAGCATACTCACTTGCCTTTTCCTTTAGGATACAGTTTAGCAAATTTGAAAAGTCAAATATGTTCATAAAGTTGTAACCAAACAAATTAAAAACCAAAACAGAATTAACCCAACTAAACAATGACCCAACAACATAAAAAATCACTACATCCAAGTTTACCAAACCACATTGACTAGACTAGACACAATTACCAAAATTCCCCTGATACCCAGAACATACAACTAAGCCCAGAAACTGTGATAATAATTACACTAAGCATCAAATAAACGGAATAATACTTCTAAACTCATCTACGTGAGTCCCCTGGTGGCCTGGTCACCCTTGACCCTTAGCTCCTATGTGTCCACACCATTGTAAAGTTGCCAAATCAGAATTGGGGTTGCTTTAAACATCCTTTGATAGGTCTTAAGGTGCTGAACTTGATTCCCATCAATACTTAATGCAGTTGGTTTATTTATGTTCATACGAGTCATATAGTTTGTATATGTGAGGAAACCTTTCCTACATGGAATGAATTCTCTAACATACAGTTGTTTTCTGTGCTCAGCTTTACCCATGGAGGGAATTTTTCAGAAGCCAATATGATTGACATGCATGATATTGATGACACAACTGTATTCATGGATATCCCGAATCATCTAATTGATATTCCGCCTTCGTCCTACCCTTTGGTTCTAACTTTCCGTAAGTTCTTGATGATGCTTGATGCAAGTATGGAGAACTCTTATTTTGATAAATTGCATGGTGTCAAGGAACTTTCTCAGGGTAAAACTGGAATGTCAAGATCAGTTGCCTTGCAAGCTGTCATAAGAACAAAGGAGGTTAATTATGACAGGTTCAATTCATTTTACTGGCCTCATTTTGATGTCCATTTAACTAAGCAGCTCAATTCATTCACAGTATTCACCGAGATAATTTCTCATATAAAAGGTGGATTGGGAGCCGCCAGGGCTTGTGATGGTAAACTCAGCAGGGGAGATTATGTTGTGCTATCTGAAGGCCAGGTATCCTCTTTAAGTAGGGAAAGAAGAGAAATAATTTATGAGATTTTTCTTGATTATGAGAAGAAGAAGGTCATGAACGGTGAATTTGACATGGCTGATCTAGTTATTGACCTTCATCGACGACTGAGAGATGGAAGCTATGAGGGTGAGGAAATGGACTTTGTTTATATTGATGAAGTCCAAGATCTCGCAATGAGTCAGATTGCTCTTTTCAAATATATATGCAGAAATTTTCCTGAGGGCTTTGTCTTCGCAGGCGATACTGCACAAACTATTGCCAATGGGACTGACTTCAAATTCCAAGATATAAGATCATTGTTCTACAAAGAGTTCCTCTTGGAATCAGGAAGTGATCGAAAGGACAGAGCAAAAGAGAAGGGCCAACCATGTATCTCGGACATTTTCAATTTAAGCCACAACTTCCATACTCACACTGGTGTCCTAAATCTGGCACAAAGTGTTATTGACCTTTGCTTCCGTTTCTTTCCACTATCTATTGACGTTTTAAGCCCTGAGACAAGCCTTATAAATGGAGAAGCTCCAGTGTTGCTTGAATTTGGGAATGATGAAAATGCAATTATAACTATGTTTGGCAATAGTAAAACTCCTGGTGGGAGTATGATTGGCTTCGGAGCTGAGCAGGTGATCTTGGTGCGCGATGATTCTGCTAGAAAGGAGATTTCTTATCATGTTGGAAAGAAAGCTCTTGTTTTAACATTAGTTGAGTGCAAGGGCCTCAAGTTTCAGGTGAAGTATTTATCTAATATTTTTGTTGTGGAACTGATAAGCCCCTTTGAGAGTCTTATTTCTTTTGGAAGTGGTATAGGCTTTCAAAAAGGATCCAACTGGTATTCTTGTTATCAATCTAGACATATAATTGTTGGCATCCCCTTTCGTATGTGGACCAAATCCTGAGAAGGAGATCAACTGAAATATTTGATATGATTGGTAACTTTGGACAATAGGATCCTTAGACCCAAGAATAATGGTCTGCTTCGAAGTTAATTGTTTAAATGATCAGAACTATTGAATTGGTTTGATTTTGAGACTATAAGCTCATACAAAAAGGTTCCCATTGCCAAGAAGGTCTTGATTGATGGGACACATAATAATTTGACAACTAATGGCTTCACCATATTGAACATTGCATACGAATCTAGCCTGATTAATCCTTTTCATGGTTTAGTCCTTTTTTATCTTTTATTATCTGATTTGCAATTCAGTACTTCTGTTGCAGGATGTATTACTTTACAACTTTTTTGGCACATCGCCTTTAAAAAATCAGTGGAGAGTAGTGTATGAATATATGGAAGAACAGGATATGCTTGATTCCACTGCTCCAAGGTCATTTCCATGTTTTGATAAGGCAAAACATAATGCTCTTTGTTCTGAACTGAAGCAATTATATGTGGCTATAACATGTACAAGGCAGAGGTTGTGGATTTGTGAAAAGAAACAGGAGTTTTCCAGGCCTATGTTTGATTATTGGAAGAAGTTGTGCCTTGTTAAAGTTAGACAACTTGACAACTCGCTTGCACAGGTGATGCAAGTTGCAAGCAGCAAAGAGGAGTGGAGTTTGTGTGGCATCAAGGTATATACAAGGGTGATTGAGATTCTTTTTCTTTTTTTCTTTTTATTTATTTCAATTTATATCCATTATTATAACTTTAACAATGACAACACAATTTGACGTCAAATACTGATGCAATTCCTGGCTGTTCATTTAACCATCTTATAAAAACTTTCCTTCAATTTATTGTTATGCATCAATCACACATCACTCTAGAAGCACCTTCACACTTCATCCTCCCTACTATAATTCTATTTGAAACATCTTCTTTCTTTTGTCCCATCTTATGGTTGATTGAACCAAGATCATGAAAATGGTCCCTTTGGGGTATTCTTTTGGTTGTCAATCTTAACTACTTCCTCAGTTCTACTCCCATTTTCAAAAAATTGCAGTCCAAATTTTAGTTTTAGTCTGTCTTATTTTAGAATCCTTTGATTCTGAAACATCCCTCCATTGTTCTAATATGGCATTTACCTTATATCGTTGAAAAACAGCATACACTTGTATATGCCTAGTCAACTCATTCATGACTAATGCTAAGAGATACAGGCTCAATGTTGGCCACTGGTATATACCTACTGTGATGGACAACTCGTCCGATTTTCCCCAGTTTTCCTAACACTAGTTACCATTCCACACTATATATTCTTAAGACCCATTTTTTCTCCAGAATACACCAAATGATATCCCTAGGTACCGTATCACACGCTTTCTCTAAGTTGATATAGATCATGTGGTGATATTTCTTCTTTTCTCTGATTTTTTGCATCAATCACGTAATAAAGAAGATAGCTTCAATTTTCAGTCTTTCCTAACATCAATCCAAACTGATTTTGTGAGACCCTAGTTTCATTGTCTATGCTCAATCACTCTCCCAAAACTTTTCATTATATGGCTAATAAGCTTGATACCATGATTATAGGTTGAACGTGGAATATCATATAATTTACTAATAACAATAGTAATAATATTCATATTCATATTATTATTATTTTATGGTTATTTTTATTAGTAGTAACACTTGCCATAGGAAGCTTGAGGCACATATTAAAGGATGGGCATGGGTAAGTGGGGCCAACCATTATATGTGTCCAATCAACAATGACAATTGCCCCAATTTCGTTTTATCAGTTGTCATATTTCTCTGGACATCCAAAATATTAGGATAGATCAATGGTTAGTATCATGCTTCTGACTATTGGTTCTGAGGGTTTTCCCACTTGTAAAAGAGGCAAGGAGGGTTCCTTCTTCCCATCCTCCCATTTTGTTGTAAGTATTTGTCTTGTCTATTAGTTTGCACTGAGCATATAAGACGATGTAAGAGGGAAACATTATAATCATTCCTTATTGTGTCTTACAATTTTAACTTTTGGGCAGCTATTTAATGTGGGTAACTTTGAGATGGCTACAATGTGCTTTGAAAGAGCTGGAGACACATACAGGAAAGAATGGGCAAAAGCTGCTGGCCTTCGAGCTGCTGCAGACCGAATTCATGGATCTAATTCTGAAATGCGGCGGATTGCTCTTATGGAGGCTGCTGAGATATATGAAACTATTGGCAGGGCTGAGTCAGCTGCCAATTGTTTTATAGAGTTAAAGGAATTTAAAAGAGCAGGTATGGATTGCCCATATGAAACCTGTTATATCTTTCATCTCTGACACATTTTGGTTCTTTCTATGATCTTTTCCTTGTTCGTATGACATCTTCAAAAAGTAGCAATTACAGCAACTTATAATATGTTCCAGTCTAGTGAACGCTGAAAGCTTCTGTTGGGTGTAGAAAACTTACAACTACGTTACATCATTCACTATTATCTAAAAGTTGGTATTATAACAGTCTAATAGAAAGAAAAATCACAGTAATTGTTGACCTGAACCATTTTGTAGTACAAATCATGCCAGAGATAGCTCTGATACCATAACAGAGCAGGACATGGGGTTTTCTGGTACAATCCTTCTACAAATGGTAGCAAGAAATCGGAGAAAATATAATAAATACAGAAAGATGGGACAGAGAGTGTATACTTGGATGGAAATGGTACTCCTTTGACCACTTCAAGGGTGATTCAGACCTTAAAACTGCACTTTATTTCTCGTCTTGCCTTATATGCCACACAAAATCAACATTTAATAGAAGAACACCAGCAACAACAAGAATCCATACTAATATAAAGTTTCCTATTTTATTTAAGATTCCTAATCTAATGAGTTTCATAAGTAGACAAAGCAAATCATAAAATTATGTATAGATATTGAATTTATGAGGGAATCAAATCTAGGATGTATCACTCTTTCCTCAGGACTGTGTATTGTGGAGAAAATTAGGACGGGTGAGGATTTGGGTTAAGATTGTTTACTTTTTCGTACTGGAGATTTTAATACGAAAATTCACCAAAAAAAAAAAAAAAAAAAGATTTTAATATGAACAGAATTTGGAAAGTGACGGCTCCACTTGTTTTTGTGACAAGAAGAGGGAAGTTGTCTGGTTTGCTCAGGTGCAATGAAGACCAATAACTTCACTAGTGAGAATGAGTGATTTGGTACTAGTTGAAGACACTAAAAGGACTAGGGTAGGGGCAAAAAGGACATGGTCTGAGGTTGTAAGAAAAGATGTGACATTTATGCTTTGACAAACAATATGGCTGTTGATAGAACGGAATGGTGGAAGAGAAGTTGTGTGCCAGTCTAAAATAATTGGGATATGGCTTTGTTGATTGATTGATTGAAAAAATAAAGAATGCATTCTTGTCTCTTGACTTATCTGACTTTTAAGAGGATGGAGATTTGATTGAGGAATTATATGGGTAAGGCATAGAGTCTCAGAGAATGGTTGGAAATTGTCTTGCCACTAATTCATGTTCTAGCAATTGCAGTATCACCATACACTGGATGAGTCACAACACTGATGGAGCAGTTTGAACTTTTTAGCAGCAACAAGAATATTATCTCATCCAGAAAATCATAAGTGCAGACTGCAGATGTATTTACAAATTCAAAAACAAATCATGTGTCAATCAATGGCACACCTACAGAAGTCTGTGTCAACATAGACATTCATTCATCTACAAAATTTGGCATTTGAGAAACCCATATTCCCTCACAAGATGCTATCTTCTAATTTCCTAAACTTGATTCTCAAGTATTACTAAATACTCAAGATCCCACTTGCTAAATTAGATAACTACTTAAAACCTAAACTTCTAAACCAAACAATACTAAACTTATATCTTTCCTAAAAATATAACAACTAAAACATTTTAAAAACTCTATTCTCGTCTCTTACTGGTATAATGGATTTATAAGGATTTGTGCTAGGGTTTGTAGGAGAAGATGAGGAAGAAGAAGAAGAGAAAGGAGAGGGGAAATTGTATGGGAGTGTTCTGCTCTCCCCCATATGTATGATACTCTTATTCTAAAAAAGATACAATACAAGAGGGGTATATTTACAAGTATGCCATCATATATCCAAGTACAAGTACACCCTTATATATTGTACCACCCCCATATACATTAACACTCTACCTCAAGCTAGTATGTAAATATTGTACTAGCTTGCAAACAATCTTACTAAAACTAGGACTACTTAATCCTTTAGTGATCACATTGGCTACCTGATCTTTAGTCATAACAAAGGGAATACAAATTTGCTTCATTTGCAACTTCTCCTTTGTGAAATGTCTATCAACCTCAACATGCTTCATTCTATTATGTTGGACTGGATCGTGAGCAATGCTGATGGTGACTTTATTGTTGCCGTACAATCACATGAGATCCTGAGAGTGGAAGCCCAACTTTCTCAGGAAGTCACGTGTCACGTGTCTATAACATCTCACAAATCCCATGTGCCATGGCTCAGAATTTTGCCTCTGTACTTGACCAGGTTATAACTGACTACTTCTTGCTATGCCAAGGAATAAGGTTACCTCTAACCATGGTTCCAAATTTTGATGAAGTTTCAAATTTTTTTTTTGAAATTTTCAAATTTTTTGAGGATCGAAACAAAAATCACTCCTAAATTTCAGATAAAATTTTGATAATTCTGGAAATATATCGAAATTTTGTGTCAATAATGTCTAAATCACGTAAAACAAAGAAGATAAGAAAAATGAAGAAGAGAAAGAGGAAAAAAGAAATAAAAAAAGTGGAGGAAGAAGAAACTGAGAAGAGGGGAAAAAACCCCTTACCGGTATTGTCGCCAGCGTCAGACGTCGCCATCAAACCTTTCATTGCTATCGTTTTTTGTCGCTGGAGTAAAGTCGCAACCCTTCTTCCTTTTCTCTCTCACTTTCTCGTTCCCTCTCCATTTTCTTTGTTTCAATCGTCCACTCGACGATGAATGAAATGGACGACTGTTTATCTTTGTTTTAACCTTTTAAGGAAAGGATCTGTTGCATCCAAAACAATATGTTCCTTCATGCCCCCACACCACAAGCTGACATGTGATGGTTTTTTGAACTTGGTGCCTCTTTTAAATAGGGAGCAAATGTTCATTCGAACAATTTTTTTTATATGATTTTAACCCTATAAACCCTGTTTTATGGTTACCTATTTTTACATATAAAAATTTGTTTTATAGTTTTAACTCTATACAACTCACCTTTTGTGTGTAAGGACATGGGGGTGACATACTATTTTAGGTGCAGCAGATTCTTTCCCTTAATATTTTTACTATAACACCCTTCTATAACTCCTTGTATTTATTAGGATACCCTTATAAAACATGTAATTTCATGTATTTACCAAGATCCCTTATAAAATGTGTAGCTTTTGATAATCACTCATATATATATATATATATATATATATATATATATATATATATATATCTTATTTTTTACAAAAATACATCTAATTAACCTTACCACTTTATTTTAAAAAAAAACACTTATCACCTTATATATATATATATATATCAAAATTTTCTAAAAAAAATTCAATATTTCAAAACGAAACATTGAAATTTCCTTGAAATTTTTCATAAACATATTGTGCGAAATATTCTTCAAAATCGAAATTTTGAACCATGCCTCCAACGAAGGTACAATAGCCGGAGGTAGATATTTTATCATCCGTAGATCTTTCCCAATCTATATAAGTGAAAGTCTCAGTGTGGAGATCATGTCTCTTACGGTATAAGAGCTCTTGACCTAGACTCTTTTTCTAGTAGCGAACAAATCGGTATACTACCTCAAGATGCTTAATTGTGGGAGCATGCATAAACTGGCTGACCACTTCAACTGCATAAGAGATATCTGGTCTAGTCAGAATCAGATATATCAGCTTCCCCACAAGTCTTTGGTAATGACCAGTATCAATAAGTTTGTGGCCCTTATCTGCATGCATGCGATGGTTAGACTCAATGGGAGTATCACAAGGTTTACACCTTAGCATCCCAGAGTCTTGAAGGAGATCTAATTGGGTTGAGACAGGAAGGGACCACCCTTGGATTTAGCAACTTCAATTCCAAAGAAGTACTTGAGAGGCCCCAAATCCTTGATTTCAAACTCCTCGAAAAAACCTTTTGGGTGGTTGATCTCACAATTATCATCACCCGTAACCACAATGTCATCAACATAGATAATAGGAGCGGTAACTTTGCCTAGCTGGTGCTTCATAAAGAGAATATGGTCAGCGTGGTACTGGCAATTGAAGTGGTCAACCAGTTTATGCATGCTCAGGGAGATTGGTACCGTATTGCCTGTAGCCATTCTCATGAGAGGCCCCAAATCGGTACCATACTGCTTGTAGCCATTCTTGATCGTAGCACCTCGAAATCTCTCAAACCATGCTCAGAGAGATTGTTTGAGTCCATAAAGCATCTTCTTTAGGTGATACACCTTCCCTTTGTCCGTGGATAGCTGAAAATCAAGATGTAAGCTCATGTAAACTTCCTCTTCAAGGTCTTCATGAAGGCATTCTTGACATTTAGTTGAAACAATGGCTAACCCTGATTTGTAGCAATAAAGATCAAGATCTTGACATAACTCATTTTTGCTACTGAAGCAAAGGTCTCCTGATAATCAATCCCATAATTCTGAGTGTATCCCTTGGCTACCAACCTAGCTTTATATCATTCAATAGTGTCATTCGGTTGAAGCTTCACAGAAAATACCTATCTACACCCAACTGACTATTTTCCTCTTGGAAGATCAACAACATCCCATGTTGTGTTCTTTTCAAGAGCTTACATTTCTTCCCATATCTCCTTGGAAGACCCCATAAAGAAATATGTGTTACCAATCGATGGCTGCATGGACTAAAGGAGCCAAGAAACAAAAAGAGCATCTTCAACCTCCCACTTTGGAAACCGAGGGGCAGATGGAGCCGGGGTAGGAGTCTTCCCAATAATATACCCCCACTTGCCACAGACGAGGAGAGATCAACGAGCAGATTGGGACCACGTGATGCAACAGCTCAACACCACCAAGAGATGAAATACCCTATTTGGAAGCCTAAGCTAAAGCTCTACGAAGGACGGAAGAAAGTGGACAAGTATCCATGGTAGATAGGTGTTTTAGAGTATTTTTATTTTAAATTTGTCATGTAATAAAGCTTTTTTTTTTTAAGCCATAGGAGTAGGGATTATTGATTAGGAGTGTTTAGAGGGTGTTTTGGGCATCTTTATGTTATTTGTTTTTAAATTAAATAACGGGTTTTAGTGTTGGTCGTGCAAGTCTCATAGGGGGGTATTTTTGTGACTTTAGTTTAAATTTTATTAAAGGGGTTTATAACCCTAATGCTGTAATGATTTTGAGTTAGTTTTGAATAATATGAATTGAGTTTTTGAAATCCACGAGTGGGCTGGTCGACTTCTCCCTCTTCACGATTTCCTAAGGTGAGGAAATCCTATTCTATCTTCTTCATTCTTCATCTTAATCTCCTTCTTCTTCTCTTCCATTTTCAAACCCTTCCATCTTCTTCTCTTCTCATATTGCTTAATATTCTCCTTCCATTACTTCATCCTCTCCATCAGAATTATCTGCAACTTCAATCTAACCTCCATTGACTCATCTCATTACCATTCCCTAACCACTTCGTATTTGCTCAAACCCTTTCATAAGGGTGTCTACAACTCTTCGACGATCTACTTGGGAGTATCCTCTCTCTCATAAGACCACTCCCTAAAAAAAACAGGACTGGTTACATAGTGGCAGGCGGCACTTGTCATGGAACAGAATTTTTTTGTCAAAAACTTCATACTTCGGAGCTTGACTTTGGACTGATTCCAACACTTTTCAAGAGGTCCTTGGGTCTACTTTAAGAGGTAAGAACTGTACTTTGAAAGCTTGAGTCTCTTGGAAATGGTGCTTGATTCTTTGAATTTCTATTGAATTCGGGCATAGCCAATTTAAGGATTTTTTAGAAAAAATAGCTAGAGGGCTCAGAAATTTATGAAATTTTTATGAGAGAACCCTGAATATCTACCTTGAATAACCCAAAAGTTTCGGAATTTTCTGACACCTACCAGGAACATTTTTTGTAATTTTACTAACTTTTTGGAAAATTACAGAATTGCCCCTTGCCCGAAAATTCCAAAATTTTATTTATGTGTTGTTCTTTAATTATTTGAAGTTGCTTCCCATTGTTCCGCATTTAGTTGCGCATCACTACGCTAGATAGTTAGTGCCATCAAACTTCACAGTAGTGATAGGACCAAGAGAATGATCATTGCCTTGAGAGACCGGACTATGGCTAGGGGCTGAAACGGTCACTGACGGAGATGAATCAATCTGACTATCTTCAGTCATGGTAGACAAGCACAAAGTACCACAACCAACTACAAAATACCAAGGCAATGACCAAACAACATGGCAAGGTTGCCAAAGTCGATACTAAACACCATCGGAAGGTCCAGAACACGGTAGGAGGGCACAAACTATAAAGTGGCCACAACAAAGAGCCACCAAACACAACACGGAATAGAGAACCAAAGGTTACGCAACTTGTGCATATAACATCAGCAAGCAAACACAACAGAACAAACCCATAGAGGCTAGCAACTAGCCAAAGAGACTGAAATATGTCAACGAACAAGGATCAGTGGACTAAGAGGCGAGAAAAACAAAAGCAACAATTGCAACCCAAGGTCTCAATAGGAGAACATGGTCACACGACCTCAAAGAACAGCATATGGAGCAACAAGGTCGAGCAACACACATAAAACAACATAAAAAGGTTAAAAAATAGTCAGGTGGTAAGGTTGCTATGGGAGAAAATGCATAAGACACATTACAGGGCTCTAAATCAAATGAGGCCAGTTTGTAAATGTCACACAAGTTACAGGGAACCAAAGTGAATCAATAAGAGCATGGAAAAACCAGTGACGATCGCGTAAGAGGCAGAAATATCAGATATAGAAAAATATTCAAAAAATGTATAAAAAAATCCCAAACTTCACCAAATCATGCTCAAACCACCATAACAAATCGCCAAAAAATATAGAGCGACTGGAAACACAAACTTTTGTCACTCACCTAGCAAGTCTGTACGAATGGTGACGTCATCCATACGGCATGATGATGTCAACAGTGAGGTGGCAAACCCTGTAGTGAAGCTTCTTGGCTCAGGAAGTGGTAGAAGGCTTTGATACCAAGTAGATTTATGAGAATTTGTGCTAGGGTTTATAGGAGAAGATGAGGAAGAAAAAGAAGAGAGTGGAGAGAGGGAAAATCGTATGGGAGTGTTCTACTTTCCCCTTTACGTATGATACTCTTATTTAAAAATATCTTACAATACAAGAGGGGTAAATTTACAAGTATGCCGTCATATACCCAAGTACAAGTATACCCTTTTATATTATATCCTCATATACATCAACAAATGTCCCTTTTATAATTTGGTCATAACTTTCTCAATCACGTCGGATTTGTGAAATTTTGGTCTCTTTTGAATGGTAACTAAATAGCCTTTCTAAAGACACCAAAATCAAGCCAAATGCAAATTTTGACCATATAAATTTTGGGCTAAAAGTAAGTTAGGGTATTACAACTCAATAGAAATAAAACTTGATAGACCAAAAATTGAAAAAATAAAAAATTATTTCCATACACAAATATTGAACCCAAAATACCTATACATGAACCCATCAAATCTAAGTATGAGCTGTTTTTCATTCCCCATCTTTCTCCCCTGGTTTGAAAAAACTCAACATAGAGTTTTGTATTGTTGCAAGAATGGCAAAACAATGAGGACCATGCTATCAAGCTTTGAAAATTCATTCTCCTTTGTCCATATATACTTGTGATCCTCGAAAACAAATCTATGAACTTGATGATTTAACAAGATATCTTCATAAATGTGGTATTGAATTTCAGGTATTGATTTATCTTGAAAATTTTCTTCCTCCACTACTTGTTCTTTGATTCTGTAATGGTTGTTCTACAATAGATTCCTCCACCTTGTTTAAAAGGGAAGTATCAATTTATTACTTTATTGCATTGGCTTTGTGGAAATCAGCTTGTTTAAAACATCTGTTCATATATTCGAAGTGGGTAAAACATTTGTTTGTATATTCGGAGTGGGTAAAGTTGGTGGAGATAACTTTGGCTCATCAACAACTATTTTAATGACCTCTTCTTGACTTTTCTCTTCGGAAGTTGACGGAATCATACATGTAGGCTTTTGTGGCTTTACTTGAAATCGATATTGTTAGTATAATGTGTATTTGTATGTTGTCAATTCCATTCCACATTGTAAAAATTATGTGAAAATAGTTGGTCCAAGTCATGGTTCAAAATATCGCACGATACGGGGTGTATCGCGCGATATGTATCGGTATCGCAGCTCTGCGATACGAAACACATATATACTGCGAAATATTGAGTGTTGGACAATTTCTCGCGATACGTATTGCGCGATACTCTTTCATCTCGCAATAAATTGTTCAAAACAGCCTGTTTTTTGTTTAAATGGCCTTCAGGCATGCGATACAGGGAGTATCGCATGCCGCGTCTCGCAAACTTGTATCCCCGTATCGCAATTCATAAAAAACCCTTAAAATCCCTTTTTTTTTTTTGCAATTTCTTGCTTCACTTACCTTCTATAGACTAAATCTAAGACTCCATTTGAGTTTATTTTGTTTGAAAAGGGTGATTTGAGTCGGATCGAAGGATTGAACCTGAAACCCCAAATTTTGACAAAAGCTTCGGTAATCTCTCTATTTCTTCTCTATTGCTT
>JAOXJP010000008.1:10196606-10207948 GCA_025762735.1 Platanus orientalis | reverse complement strand
AAGTACATATTACACTTTGAAAGGCTTTATACCAGGCACTTACCTTTTAATCCATTTAAACTAAGGATCGTAAATTTGAATAATTTCTTTCGGTCTTTTTCTTTCCTTTGTAGGCACTGCCTTTGGATTTTGGGAAACGGAAGAACCCTTATTAACAGTGGATCCGTCTGGGCGAATTTAGTCCAAGATGCGAAGGATCGTCAGTGCTATTTTAATGCTGATGAAGAGAAAGATCTAGCTAAAGCAATACTACAGGTCAAGCAAGAGCTTGACCAGCTAGATGATTTACTTAAAGGGGACTCTATACTTTTTAGAAGTGCAAGGTGGAAGGTAAGTTAATTACAGAAATTAAGTCTTCTCTGTGTTTTGTATTCAGTATTGTGATTTGCAGTCAGAATGTCAAATCCAAAATTTGTGGCATATGAGTTTTATATGGATGGTCACGGATTTGGTGATGTCTTTCTGTTTTTGCTTCAAATTTTCAGGTTCTTTTTAGTGATGACTTCAGGAAATCATTTGGAAAGCTGAAGTCAATCCAGAAGAAGAAGTCAGTGATTAATCTACTACTGAAACTTTCTGGTGGCTGGCGCCCTAAGAAAAGGAATGTAGACTGCATATGCGAAAGCTCCTCACAGATTGTGAAGCAGTTCAAAGTTGAAAATTTGTATATTGTTTGTTCAGTTGATATTATGAAGTATGAGAGTTACATACAAGTTTTGAAGATTTGGGATATTTTACCTCTGGAGGAGATCACGAAACTTGTCAAGCGTCTGGATAATATCTTTGTAATGTTCACAGATGATTATGTTAACCGCTGCAAGGTGAAATGCCTGGAGGGGTATGTTGAGCTCTTTGTCTTTTCAGAAATCAGATATATGGGAATTTTGTAACATTCTTTGTTACAAGTAGATGCTCTATTTCTTGTCTTATTGGTAGGAATATCTCTAATCCTTTTATTCTCTCTTTCATTGGTATTCCCTCTGTGGTATGTGTTATAGGTCTTTGTATGTGACTTCTTGCAGTTCTGTTTTGGCATCATGTTTATAGCTTTTTGTATTTGCTCTTAGATGAATCATTTATAGTTGACATGAAACCTCCGTAAAAGAAACATAGCCTCTAAGTTACTGCGAAGTATTTATAGTTCCTTTTTAATATTTATACTTATATATTTATTTAATTGTTGGTGTGTGTAGAGAATTGGAAGTGCCAATGAGCTGGGGTTCCTCTGCCCATGTTGTTCGGTATAAGGATATCTGCAAACTTGAGCCTGGGAAGGGTTCTAGTGATGATACCTTTGATGGAAGAAGCTATGTTGAGAATTCAAGGGTGAGCGAGAGTTTACTTCTGATGAAATTCTATTCATTATCATCTGGTGTGGTTGGTCACTTACTCTCTGGACGCGATGGTAGAGAGCTTAATCTTCCATTTGAAGTAACGGACCAGGAACTGGAGATAATTCGTTTCCCTAGAAGCACCTTCATTCTCGGAAGGTCGGGAACAGGGAAAACAACTGTTTTGACTATGAAATTGATTGAAAAGGAGCAACTACATTATCTTTCCTCAGAAGGACTGTCTGAAGTGAAGGATGATTTGAATGTTGATGTTCACAAGAGATATGAGATTGAGGAGGGCCTTGTAGAGACTAAGGGGACTGTCTTACGTCAAATATTTGTTACAGTCAGCCCCAAGTTGTCTTCTGCTGTCAAGAAACAAATTTCTCAATTGAAAAGGTGCATGAATTACATAAAAGTCAGATACTTTCTTTCTTTCATAATTCTTGTGTGTAACTTGATACTTGTTTAACTAGGTGGTTCTGTTGATTCAAGGCTGTTGCTAGGTTGATTCTTGTTTTAAACATGGTATTCTTTTGGCTCTATATTAATTTCCAGGATAAAGAATAGGATTCGATAAGGAAGTATCTTTGGACATGAAAGGAACATAATTTTATTTTTATCAGAATATTCCATTTTTTTTTTTTCTGTAATTCAGATAATTTATAACATTTTAGTAAAGATGAAACAAGTAACTGAGCAGTACTTCATTTCAAGTTCAATGAGCCACAATTGTATTTGGAAGTATGCTGTTACTACCAAAAGAATTTGTAGGACTTATGTTCAAATTAAGACCAGTTAGAGTCTCTGTTGAATTTTGATATCTTGTGCATTTGTCTACTGGTAACTTGTCACTGTTCTCTTTTTCTACTTTTTTGAAAGGATGCAATGCCAAATTTACTTCTCCAATTGTTGTTTGTAAAACATTGTACTGAATTCTTTTTGTATAATGCAATTTATGAAATTCCTGGAGGTTGATTGAATGTGACAGACTAGAATCTCAACTTCACATGCCATTATTTTGATATGTGATTTGTTAACAGTTGTGAAAATATAGCATACCTTTCATGATCTTTGCTTGTGAAGTCTAGTAATGATGACTATGAATGTTTTGAGAAGATAAAGGCTGAAATAATATAGGTAATAAACACATGACATCTCTTAACTAAAACTAAATGGTGATCCAGTTGAGTAATATAACCTTCTACTTCCTTATCTGAACATTCAGAATATATATGGTGCATGATATAGGTTTTATTATTGGATGGTTTAGACATCAAATCAGGTTAATTGTTTCTATATAAAATAACATGATTAGGTGTCACAAAATGGTGGGTCCTTTACCCTTTATTTTTTTTTTCAGTCGGTAGAATGTTTGGTGAATTTATTAAATTGGTATTCTTCCATAAACCATCTATAAACCCTAATGTCCATAATAATGTCTGCATGAAAGGGATTTGTGTTCAATACATCTTGCATTCTGTTTATTTATGCTCAGACTATAGATCATCTAGTCAGTATATGTGTGAGGAAGCCCATCTTGGATGGAATAGATTAGCTATTTGGTGACACAATTGCTTTCTTTGCAGCTTTGTTTGTGGAGGGAACTTTTCAGACGCCAAAACAATTGATATGCATGATATTGATGACACAACTGTATATATGGATATCCCAGATCGTTTCATGGATATCCCACCTACGTCTTACCCTCTGGTTTTAACTTTTCAGAAGTTCTTGATGATGCTTGATGGAAGTATGGAAAACTCGTATTTTGATAAATTTCAAGGAGTGAAGGATCTTTCTCAAGGTAAAACTGGAAGTTCAAGATCAGTTGCGTTGCAATCCTTTATAAGAATGAAGGAGGTTAGTTATGATCGGTTCAATTCATTTTACTGGCCCCATTTTAACACCCAGTTAACAAAGAAGCTCGATTCTTCCACAGTATTTACTGAGATAGTTTCTCATATAAAAGGTGGAGTAGAAGCAAGCAAGGCCCTTGATGGTAAACTCAGCAGGGAGGATTACATTATGCTATCTGAAGGCCGGGTATCCACTTTAAGTAGGGAAAGAAGAGAAATAATTTATGATATTTTTCTTGATTATGAGAAGAAGAAGGGAGTGAATGGTGAATTTGACTTGGCTGATTTAGTTATTGACCTTCATCATCGACTGAAAAATGGCCGTTATGAGGGTGAGGAAATGGACTTTGTCTATATCGATGAGGTCCAAGATCTCACAATGAGTCAGATTGCACTTTTCAAATATATGTGCAGAAATTCTACTGAGGGCTTTGTATTTGCAGGCGATACTGCACAAACTATTGCCCGGGGAATTGATTTCAGATTCCAAGATATAAAATCTTTGTTCTACAAAGAATTTCTCATGGAATCGGGAAGTGATGGTAAGGACAGAGTGAAAGAAAAAGGCCGTCCACATATCTCGGACATTTTCCACCTAAACCATAACTTCCGTACCCACGCCGGTGTTCTCAATCTGGCACAGAGCGTTATAAACCTTCTCTACCGTTTCTTTCCACTATCTATTGACGCTTTAAGCCCCGAGACAAGCCTTATATACGGAGAAGCTCCTGTCTTGCTTGAATCTGGCAATGATGAAAATGCAATTATAACTATTTTTGGCAATAGCGGAACAACTGGTGGGGCCATGATTGGCTTTGGAGCTGAGCAGGTCATCTTGGTGCGTGATGATTCAGCTAGGAAGGAGATTTCTGATCATGTTGGAAAGCAAGCTCTTGTTTTAACAATAATTGAGTGCAAGGGCCTCGAGTTTCAGGTTAAGTGTGTTTAAATTTTTTGTTGTGGAATTGATAAGTTCTTTTGAGAGTCTCATTTATTTTAGAAGTGGTATAGGTTGATAAAGGGAATTCAACTGGTATATTTTCTATCAATCTAGATATCTAATAGCTAGCATCCCCTTTCGGTTGGACCAAAGCTTGAGAATGAGACCAACTGAAATATCTTATATGATTTGTAACTTTGGTCAACTATGATCATTAGGGCCATGAATAATGGTCTGCAGCAAAGTTCAATGATTGAATGAGGCTATAAGTTCATACAAAAGGGGGCCCATTTCTTTCTTGGTTTTGCCTGATGGGACACATAGCTATTGGTCAGTAAATGGCTTCTCGATATTATACATGGAATAAGATTATCTCCTGATTCAACCATTTTATAGTTTAGACAATTTACATTTTCTAATCACTTCTGCAATTTAGTTCTTATTTTCTTCTGTTGCAGGATGTATTGCTGTACAACTTTTTTGGTTCATCTCCTTTAAAAAATCAGTGGAGAGTAGTGTATGAATATATGAAAGAACAGAATATGCTTGATTCCACTGCACCAAGGTCATTTCCATGTTTTGAAAAGGCAAAACATAACATTCTTTGTTCTGAACTGAAGCAATTATATGTGGCTATAACACGTACAAGGCAAAGGTTGTGGATTTGTGAGAATATAGAGGAGTTCTCCAGGCCTATGTTTGATTATTGGAAGAAATTTTGCCTTGTGCAAGTTAGACGACTCGATGACTCACTTGCACAGGCAATGCAAGTTGCAAGCACCAAAGAGGAGTGGAGTTTGCGTGGCATCAAGGTATAGACATGGATTATTCTCTCTCCCTCTTTTCATGTTATATTCATTATTTTAACTTCAAAGACACTGACAAGAACAAGAACAAGAACAAGACCAATGAGAGCAATGAAGATGATGATGACGCCGTCTTTAATCATGAAATGATGATGATTATTATGTTGATGATAATAGTTATGCAATTCAACTCAACAAAGCTTTATTTCAAATACTTGGGGTTCTGCTACCCAAATTTTTTTCTGCCATTCCATTATTATCTAGGGCCATATCAACAGTAAAATCATGAGCACTTGTGAATTTCTCCACCACTTCATCTCCAAGTTATTTTTGGCCTTTCTCTTTATCCTATTAATGCCTTCAACTTGCAACAATTTACTTCTCATTGATGCAGTCATTGGTGTTCATTGCACCAAATTATTTATCCTAGTTGACTGTCTGGCATCTTCTAACCAATTGGCATTACCACTAAGTTCTTGTGGATTCATTAATTTCTAATTATCCTATCTTAGTTTTGCCACACATCTCAACGTCTTCTTCTTTGCTACACTAGTTCTATGTTTGTGTTGTTTCTTGGTTGCCCAACATTTTTCTCTATAAAACATGGCTGGTCTTGTAGCAGTCTTATAAGATATTTCCTTCAATTTTAATGGTATGCAAGAAGCACCTCTCTACTTCATCCACCGTGTTCTTTTACGAGCAACATCTTCATCATTCTCTTTCTTCTCTTGAATGACTGAATTAAGATAATGAAAATGGTCACTCCGGGGTATCTTTTGGCTATCAATCTCAACATCTTTTATTTTCAGTAAAATCTCATGTCATATATTTTATTCTAGTCCAACGTTAAAACCTTGCTAATTACAACTATATCATATACAAACAAAATACACCAGGGGACCACCTCCAGTATTTGTGTAGTCAACTCATCTATAATGCAGCTCAGCTCTAATATCACATGTTGTGGGATACGGGTGCAAACTGATCATGAACAATGCTTTCAAATGAGAAGAAGTACAAGCACACGAAGAACACAAAAATACATCAGATTTGTGTGGTTTAGCAAGGTTGCCTACTTCCACAGAATGAGGATGAGTTGAGTTTCTCTAGATAAAAAATAATAATAAGGAATTACAAGCTTTTATCAACTCTTTACTCTTTTATGAGCTCAATGCTGACCCCTGATGTGAACCTACTGAGACAAAATCTCACTATTCTCTCCTTTAGCTGTCCTAACACTAGTTATCGTTGCATTATACATATCCTTAACTAATATGTCTAATTGGATCCATTTTCTTTTCAAAATCTCTCTACTGATCTCTATAGATATCTTTATATATACTTTTTTTAGGTAAATAAAGACTATGGGAAAGTATTTTTCTTTCTCAAAAAATTTCCATCAATCGCTTAAGTAAGAAAATAGCTTCAGTCAACAATTTCGCTGGCATAAATTCAAATTTATTTTTGAGACTTTTATTTTGTGGTTAAGTATATGCTATCCAGTTGCCATATATCTTTGTGCATCAAAACTATAGATCAGTTGGTTTAATTCACACAACTAACTGTTGGCCCTGATTGTTTTTTCACTAGAACAATGGGCAAAGAGTATTTCTTTTTTGATTTACCCTGTGCATGGGAGAGGCAGGGAGTCCACATGCCCTGAAAGAAGCCTGGATACCTCGGTATCAAAAAAAAAAAAGTCTTTCTTCTCACCACCCTTCCATTGTGGTGCATGTATTTCTCTTGTTTATTAGTTTTCACTGATTTACTGCAGATAAGATGCTATTGGAGAGAACTTCTGATCATTTCTTGTTATCATTTACAATTTCTCCTTTGGGCAGCTATTTAATGAGGGTAACTTTGAGATGGCTACAATGTGCTTTGAAAGAGCTGGAGACACATATAGGGAAAAATGGGCAAAAGCTGCCGGTCTTCGAGCTGCCGCTGACCGAATGCATGGTTCTGAGATGCAGCGCATTGCTCTTATGGAGGCTGCCGAGATATATGAAACTATTGGCAGAGCTGAGTCAGCTGCCAGTTGTTTTATTGAGTTAAAAGAATTTAAAAAAGCAGGTATGGATTGCTCATATGAAACCTATATCTTTTATCTCAGGAATATTTTGGTATTTTTTAAAATCTTTCATTTGATCCTATGACATCTCTAAAAAGCTAGCAATTATTGCAACTATGATGTGTTTGAATTTAGCTAAAGGCTGAAATCCTTTTTTTTGGGTTTTGATATCAGACAACCATGTTTTAAATTAACATCTTTCTTTCGTGAAATATTTCTTTTTTCCTTTTGTTTCTGAATGTTATATGTTATGTTTTCATTTCATATTGAGCTCACACTTTTTTTCCATATTTGAGCTCAAGATTGAGTTTTGTGGTTATGAACAACACTTTTTTATGCTTTATTTTTTGTTTATTTAGTTATATTTGAATTTATATCTATTGCATTAACAATGGCCCAGTACCATTTTTTTTAGATTTCTATTGAATGATTAAACGAATGATCTTCATATTTAATATTTGTTGACTCTTATTAGCTTTCATATGAAATTGAAAAAAATATCCCTACACATTCAAGTGAGTATTTTTGTGTATTTACTTCGTATTCTTCAAGTAATTAGATAATTTAAGAATATGTATTTATGATCTTGTTTATATAATTTTCTGTAGTACTATTGAATTTTTTTTATTACACAACATTTTCGATTTTGAAGCAATTTGGGTTTGTTGATCTGAACCATGGTCCATTTTATGGGTATTTTGGGGTTTTAATCTATACGTAGTCTTGTTTACAGGATTCTGAAGAAGTGAGTTCTTTGAGATTTTTGTGAGAGTGATTTCTTTTGGGTTTTGGGAGAACTCTTTGTCCTTGTAATCTTTATTATAGTGGAACATAGTTACTGGAGCAAGAAGTGAAAGTGGGAAGCGAAGCTTAATAAATCCTTATGAAATGAGAAGCGAAAAATGATAATAATGTAAATAAGTATAATGTAAAAACTGTATTATGTTACAATAAAGTGAATAAATGTAAAGAAAGTACAAACAAACCTAAAGCTATATCATGTAAATACAAAGAATTATGACATATAAATCAACATGCAAACCATTTGTTATTAGTATGCCAACCACACCTTAGATTTTATCATACATAAGATTTTTTGTAGATAACTTACATCTTAGAGTCATACTATAAAAGGCCTTGTATAAAAACCATCAAATTTTAATCTTTTTTATTAGATTGGAATAAAATAATATAAACAATAAATTCAATACTAAATCTTCTTTTTTCTACAATATAATTACTAAATCTCATGGATAATATTTTATTAAATGCTAACAGCATAGGATTTACATTAAATAAATATAATATTGTGTTTTGGATCGCTTCCTAGTTAATTCTTCAAACATTTCTACTGGTTTCTCTAGATGCTTCTTCTTATTTTCCTAAATGGATTTCACTTGCTTCACTGTGCTTTCTATATTTGAGTAGCGCGTTTCCCACTACTTGGGAAAGCGGAATGGGATTAGCTTCCCAAACGAGTTTCACACGTTGCACCAAGCTACCTTGCAACTATGTAGTGGAAGCATCATCTTTGCCCGTGGATGTAAGCAATATTGCTGAACCATATAAATTTTTTATGTTCTATGTGATTGTTCATTCATGTTTATGTTTTTTGTTTCATTTCACATTGTCGTTAACTCGAATTTGATCTATTTTTTAATAGACGGGCATTTTAAAACCTTTTTACAAGTTACAACTACATTACATTATTTTCTATTATATTATAGTAGACTAGGTTTTATATAAGTCTATAGAGCAAACTCACTATATTGTCGACCTAATCCATGTTGTAGTGCAAGTAAATGCCAGAAATAACTTGCATACCATTTCAATGTAAGGTGTAGGTTTTTCTGTGATATGATCTTAAACAATGGTGTTGTGACAAAACAGCACAACGGAACAAACACGGATCAGATTCAAGTAGGTAATGTGTGTGAAACAAAACAAGAAAACAATAAATGGCAAAGAACAATCACACAACTTAATTATTAATGTGGTTTAGCAAGATTACCCACATTCATGGGCAAAGATGATCAAGAACTTCCACTAAAATGGAGAACAAAGAAGAGTACCAAATGTATAATGGCGAGTTCCCAAATCCCAAAGGCGAAAACCTAAGGAAAAACCCAAAATAACTCTTAACACAAGTACATTCTTGCTTCTCACAAAAGAAGTCTCTCACTTCTGCCGTTCTTCCGTACTCTACAAAACCCACAAAATAAACTTTTAATAGAGACACTCACCCAAGAAGCCCTATTTCTTAAAGTGGGTTAAAACTCCATAATAACCTCACTCCCCAAAGCGATGTTTCTTGGAAAACTTGGGTTGAATTCAAGACACATTTCAACAAATCTCGACCTTGGCTTGAATTCCACCAAACCCTGAAGGGTATAAAATCAACTTTCTTTCAAACTGAACAAGTTCAAACTACATTTGAACTCAATCACCAAACCCTGCTTTGTAAACAAATCTGCAGACTCCTCAACATTAAATGCATCCACAACCATGTCTTTAAAACCATCGCTGACTGGAGGTTTAACATCTAATGTGGACACATTTTTGTTGCTAAACTTTCGAAACTTGAGTGGGGTCTAAAACATCCTCACGTCTTAACAAAATACAAGTCTCACACTCCCAACTCCATCTCTAATTGAACACCCAAACTCAAAGCTTCGTCTTCATCAATCTGTTTGCTTAGTCACAACAAAGAAGAATCACTAAAGCCAACACCTCTATGTTGCTTTTCAAAAACATAATGCTGACAAAACTCAAACTTCTCGCCATAGAACAAACTCCACTTGCTTAAGTCTACCAAACACCTTACACAAATGTAACCCATTCGCCTATGCTACGATGGTGTACAGACTAAACTAGAAAATGGTGTAGAAGACACAACTACTCTATCTTGAAAAGTGTTCCCAATTAGCACATAAACCTTTCTTACTTTCATAACCACCAAAGCACCCTTTAACACCTTGTGAAGACCTTATTGAATCAGTAGGTCTATAACCTTGACTTTCCAGAAGCCAAATTCCTTCTTTCCATAAAACTTCTAAACCTCAAACCTTATAACTGCCATCACAAAAATCTCCAAAACAAAGAATCCTCAACCTTCAACTCTGATACACATTTGTTGTAACAAAATAGCACAACGGAACAAAACATGGATAAGATTCAAGTATGTGATGCGTGAGAAACAAATCAAGAAAATAATAAATGGCAATGAACAATCACACAACCCAATATTTAAAGTGGTTCGCCAAGATTGCCTACATCCACAAGAAAATACGATCAAGAACTTCTACTAAAACGGAAAACAAAGTGGAGTACAAAATGCACAATTGTGAGTTCCCAAAATCCAAAGGTGAAAACATAAGGAAAAACACAAAAAAAACTATTAACACAAAACCCACAAACAAACCTTTTATAGAGATGCACACACCTAAGAAACCTTACTTCTTAAAGTGGGTTAAAACCTGAAAATAACCTCACTCCCAAAAATGACGTTTGTCAGCTGATGCGGGTTGAATTCAAGGCACATCTCAACAAATGGAATCAAGTCATTGAAGAAAATATAAAAAAATATTAATAATAAAGAAAGATGGGAGAGATTGTTGACACTTTGATGGGGATTACCTCCCTTGGATAACTTCAACGGAGATTCAACCCTCTTGAAACTTTCTTTTTCTTTTTCCTCTAGTGGCCACATGAAATCTATTTTATATAGAAGAATACCAACAAACAAGAGAATCCAGAAAACCTACAGTTTCTTATTATACTTGAACTTTTTAATTTAACTAGCTTTTAAAACAAACAAAACAAATCCTCAAAACTAAAAAACAAGAAAATGTAGAATTTCTAGAGGAAATTAAAATCAGAGAACATATTGCTTCACTTCTCTTGGAATCAAACTTGCCATAAAAATTCTGCCTAATAGGATTATGGATACACACGTTAAAGTTAAGGGTTCTAGCTGTGTTGACACTGATATATGCTGAAAATGCTTGCCACATGTCAATGAAATGCCAATATGTTGTCAGCAAGATCTATTTGCACTTGCTCAAATAGAATTAAAGTAACTAAACATATTCTTAAAGGATTGAGCATTGCTCAAATGGTTGATGTATTGTTATCACAATCATTGTGCGTGTTAAGTCCGTCTTAACTCTCTCCCCCGCCCCCCCTCCCCAACCCACCAAAAAAAGAAGAAGAATGTGTTTTCTTTTTTCTTTCTTTAAAGTGGAAAATTTTATAAGTTGCTCTTTTCAGTAAGGGATCTATAAGGTTTTTATTTTAGAGTGGCTTGTCTGTCTCTCTCTCTCTCTTTCTCTCTCT
>JAOXJP010000008.1:10184644-10196506 GCA_025762735.1 Platanus orientalis | reverse complement strand
AATTGAGAAGGAGATATTAGAAGAACTTGAATATAAAAATTTAATTAGTAATTTTGCATCTCAAAAAGCAAGAAGAAGAATTTTTAAATAAAAATCTATTTAGATATAACTTAATTAATTTGATATAAGAAAAATACCCCGTTTTAATTTATCGCCTTAGGCCTCAAAATCTATTGAGCCGGCCCTGAAGTGATGGGTGAGATTAATTAGAAATAATAACAACAAAGACATGAAAAGCAAATATTTGGATAGGAAGCACACAAAGTCAGAAACTGGGAAAAAAAGGAAACAATTTCCGTTGGAGCAAATAGCATCATCTTGCACCAAACCACAACGTTTTCACTGAGGAAAGCGACTAACCAAGAGGATTCCATGTATTCATCTACAATAAACATGGTAATATATTTACACTGTCCTACTGGAATCAACAAAAGAAAAAAAACTATGAAGGCATCGAATCACCGTCCGATGACTTGTCTAACAAATTATAGAAATTTCCATTTTTAATTGGTTCATTGAAATATATTGGAAGTTGTGCCCAGTCTCTGTATTCCACTTGTGTAGGCAATTGGGATGGTGCCTCGGTGAATGCATTGGTCAGAAACCCACCTTGTCGACTCAATCTGGTAGCATTTCATATCTCCAAGTCACCTATTAAGAGTTTTTTTTAATAAAATATTAATAGCTAATCTACAAGAAAATTTTCAGGTGCCATGGTATGCAAAGTACCAATAATCAAGTTCTGATAGGTTAACCCAAACATATCCCAACACTAAAAAGACTCGGTTAATTTGACCTGATCTTTCTAACCTCACCAGGATCCTCTCTTGCTCACAAGAAGGTTTGTGACTTCCTCTTATGCACATGTGCCTTCAAAAAGTAAAATCACCATCTAAAAAAGTGATTTCCACTTTTCTTAGGGACACAATGTGTGTCATAGGAAGTCGCAAGATTAATTGCAAGCAAGAGAGGATCTGGGGTCTTCCTACCCCTAGGTGAAGAGAATTTTAATAATAGTAAATGCAGCATTACAAACCTGTAATATTTATTAAAATCAACTAGGCAGATAAAGAAGAAAAAGAGTTGAATATCTGGTGATTGTAGAGCATTTTCACTCAATAGTCAATCAACCTATTCCAAAGAACTCCAGTGTATGTATGCATCCCAAATCAACTGTTACGCGGAAACTTAAATCTATGATCGTAAGCAACAAAGAAGAAGAGAGAAAATAAAACAGAAAACAATCACATACAAGAGCAAGACGATTTACATGATTCGGCTTGAAGCCTACGTCCACGGGGGAAAATGGAGAAGAGCTTTCATTATAATCGAAGAACAGAGATTACAATGAACAATGCGCTTACACAAAAACCAAGAAAACCCCAAAACCCTAATCTGTGCGGGTCAAATCTAGACTCCAAAGCAGATACAAAATGGGTCAAAAAAAATTTAGCTGGGGGCACCAATTTTCGGGTCATATTCAGGTTTTTCGGATCATCATCCTAGGTTATATCTCGGGTTGAATACAAGACATTAACCCAACATCAACTGCACTACATGGGTCTACAAAATAAAAAAATCGAACTAAAATCCTTACATTGAATACAGAATTTACGTATAATGTGTCTTTGAGTGTCAAACTATACCCTGTAAACTTCAGTGTCAGGTACATTTTCCCGTTGAGCATGGTCCCTACAACATGACATATAGGATTCAAAACAAGCGTATAATCTATTCTACAGAACATATACAGCTTGCAGTCCATGTACGTTTTGGTGTGCCTGATCATTGCTTCCCATGCCTTGTCTGACATCCCTATGCCTAATTTCTGCAAGATTATAAAAGAAATGGGCCAACATTAGAGAGGCAATTTTAATAATAGCATGCTAATGAGCATTACAGTGACCATGACTATGTTCAGATTACCACATTAAGAAAAATATGATTAATTGTGCATAAACTAAAATGAGATAGGCAAAGTCTAGAAGTATTGAATGTCTGATTACCAAAATAAGAAAAGTATGATAAATTGTGCATAAACTAAAATGAGAACGGCAGAAGTCTGTAAGTACTAACAATTTAGCAGAAAATTCAATTAAATGAAAGAAAAACAAAGAATGCTTACCCTTCTAAGCTTCACAGTATCGATGACCCATAGCTTCAAGAAATCCTGGACTGTGTTGATACCTTGAGAGGCTAGCTTCTTATGGAACACTCCATCTTTCCCTATTTCTCAAGATGACATACGTTGTCATTCAGTGATGGCGGATCGTGCTTCTTATAAGCTGTAGAGATAGAAAATAAGAATAAAATATTTTAATTGATTGCTTTTAAGAATTCATCTAAAATAACTGCATATTTGATAACTACTGCATACAGAACCTCCATACTTGATCACAAATCAAGCAGTGGATTTTTCAATGAGATATGAGAGTCCCACCAAGATCTCCTTGACTGAACGGATCCGATAACCTTCGGAAAGTCCGGGAAATTTAAAAATCTAACCTAATATCAAGACAATGTGTTTGCCATTTTTTTGAGTGCTAACTTACAATTCAGGAGTCATATTTACGACCTAGTAGAGATGTACTGACTATCACCACTCCCAGACAGGCGTGTGTTCAAGACTCACTGGCAGCATTCCACAACTGATTGCATTGACATCTGCCACTCCAGCAGCTCTTTTGAACAGGAAAATTTGGCCACTCATATGATTATTCACTGTCTCCAGACGAGTGGGAGGCCCAAGGTGGCTTTTTTTAAGGACTGGGAGTTATGGGCTGCCTATGATGCAGCAGAGGGCCTAAGTGGCCCTACCAAAAATAGGGAGCATACTATTCCTGTTTTATGAATGATTTGATATCCCTGGTTGCATTATATTTGTTAAGTGCCAGAATCAAAGAAGGCCAGTGAGACAATTTTACAGCAGCCTGATCTTTATCAGGCTATTTTAACTAGTAGGGATACTGAGCCCATAAAGAACAAACATGTCCTACACCATCACTTAGAATCCTCTACTGCAGTTTACGTCCTGCAAGTGTCTGCAGTGCGACACACCCAAAAAAGTGAAAATCACTGCCACATAGTTGATTTTTTGGGTAGTATTGGACCGCAAACACTTGCAGGATTTTAACAGTAGAGGATCCTGAGTGTTTACCATTCTTCGGTGTTTGCCTTTCATACCATATCATCCCCCAAACAAATAAACCAAGACTCAAATTCAAGTAAACATGTTGGTGTAGAGCAAACTTACATTCTCCCCAGTGATCCTTAACAACAAATGGCTTTGTCATGGCTTCACGTATCCTAACACCTTGACAGCTCCCCAGAACGACTCTTGCACCCAGTCTGCATGTCTGACTTCGGATCCAACTTGAATTATCAGTAAACAATAGGTTCTCAATCAAAGAAAAACCACCCCCCACTGTAATAGGCATGTCCCCAGTGAGCAACAGCCTTTGCCCGTTCTCTCACAATTTAGTTTTTGAATTGTTCACTACTCCAATCACGGTCTCCAGAAAGAAAATCTCCGTCGATAACAGCAATCTCTACTTTGATCGGGTAAGGAAAGAGTTGCTGGAACAACTTGTTCACCTTCATCTATGAGAAGAATTTGAAGTGGGTTGCCGTCCACATCTTCAATTTTGCACCCAGTTAACACTGGGAGTGATCCCAAAGCTCAGTGTTAAGGTAGGGGTTTCTTCAAATGCTCAGATTTGCAATGAAGAAGACCTAAAAAAATTGAGAGAACAATATTAGTATGTTGTTAAATCTTATCTATGTTTATGTATGAAAAATGAAACATGTTTAAAGGGAAGTAGAATATTTATTTACATATTTACCTATCAAATGAATGCGAACCCCGTCTTAGCCCACGCCCCACTTCTTCACTCATCTAAAGAAAAGCATTTAAGATTCTCTTAAGAAGACTTGAGAATTAAATAAAAGAAATATGGATTTTTATGGAGTAACATAAGTTTTGTTTCTCTATCATTATTTTATGATTTGTTCTCCAATCAATTAGGGGTCTCTGTTGGCGAGAAGAGTATACATATATTTTAACTGATCTTGGCCCTAAAACAGTAACGCCTTGCTTATGACTAAAGAATACAAATGTACTCATAATATATAAAATAGTAAATATTAGATTAGGTTAGGTTAGTGGTACTTTAGAATCTTTTATAGAAAAACAACGACTCCTTAAAGACCTCTCTTCAACAAAATAGCTAGGGATCTCTCTCTCTCTCTCTCTCTCTCTCTCTCTCTCTCTCTCTCTCTCACTCTCAGAAAGATGTTTAGTGGTTGGTTATTAAAGGTGAAAACAGGTTTCAGGCCTAGGTCTATAGCATAAATGATGTAAGATTCCCATTTAAAAAGGACCCCACAAAAATTAAAGATAAACTACAAACGTCGTATAAAAATCAAGAGAACCAGAAGAAAAATAAAATCAAGAACCAAGAAAAGAGTGAGAAAGTAAATTGTAGAAAAAGGTAGGAAAAGAAAATTAAAAAATAATAATAATAATAACGAATTTTCTGCAGAACTATTTAAAGAAGATTCAAGAATAAAGTAAACATAAGAGAGAAAAGATGAGAAGAAAGAACAAGAAGAAGATGAAAAACTCACCTAACCGTGAGAGGTATAGAGATGAAGCCAAACCTTGGGCTTCAAAAAACAACTTTAATTCATAAATTTTCTTCAACTAATCGTACAAAAGGTTTTTATGACCTATTTATAATATAAAAAAATGAAATTTGACAAAATGCCCCTCTTTTATACGGTTAGCCAAAAAAACCCAAAAAAATTATGAAAAATATAAAACGCTCCTAAACTTCTTCTAAACTAATTCTAGCTCCCTACCAACTTTATAACTTCGCTCTAATGGCCCTATTACATTAAATCCACTATTAAAACCCTCCTAAAACATAAAGAAAACATAAAAACAAAGCCTAAAAACTGTGGGCGACAACTCTATCACTTGGTTCTGTTCAAAAACATTGGTCTTAGTTTCCATAAAGGTTTGTACTTCTTCATCCATTGAAGAGCTACCTCATCAATTCCTCCCCTCTTAGAAAACTCAACCCTGTTGAGTTGGGTGGAGGTCTAACGATTCCTGGTCCATCATGTAGTGCTAGTTGTCATGAAAAAGTACATCTCTTCTACTTCTGCTTTGGCTTTAGTGGCATTGAACACATTCTCTGCATCATAAACATGGGGTGCATCAACCCTGAAAATCCTTTGGCTACTCTTTCTTTAGTTTCGTCTGCTAATTCTCGTTTGCACTCTGAAACCATGTCATCAGTTGGTTTATATACTTCTTCTAGTTCATCCTTCTCTACTAATTGTTTTTCAGTAAGGTCCATAAACTTGCTTGGAAATTAGGATTTATGATGCCCATAGCCCTTGCAATTATAACACTGATCTTCCTTTGGTTTTGATACGGATCCCTCTAAACCTCTAGATCTGAATGGAAAAAAATGGCATGATGTCCTAGGCGGAGAAGAGATCCTGGCTTGCTGAAGTTTACTAGTCTGTCTACTCAACAAAGCATTGGTATCCGCATAAGTCTTCCTATGAATCTTGATATTATCCTCCAAATATTGGGCTGCTTGGATAGCCCCATCAACTGAAGAATAGTATCGGTAGCAAAGACCTTACGAAACCTACAGATGGAGACCCTATCCATACATAGACACAAGGACCTCATCAATCCAACTGAAGCCTGATCTAGTGGCAAAGTGTTGGAACTACCTGGTGTAATCACTAACATTGGAATTATCCTACCTGAGTTGTGATAACTACATTTAAGCTCTCTGCTTGTAATCCCTAGGTGCAAACTGTTTCTTCATAGCCACTTTCATCTCACCCCAAGTTTTTACATTGTCATTACCAGACTTAGACATGCCCTTCTTGCAAGTGTTCCACCAAATCCGGGTTGTACCCGTCAGCTTGAACTCCGCAAACTGGAATTTCTGTACCTTAGAAACTTCGTACATCTTAAAGAATTCACACCTTGTTCACCATCAAAATCAGGTACATCTACTCTGACGTGTCTATCAACCTCAAGATGTGTTGGTGTCTATGGAATCACCTCTCTACATACTGACTCTGTCTGGGCGATGTCATCTCTCGCTATATATTATGAGGAGTAGCCTAAATAGGAATCTCACTCTATAGACTTGATTTTGGGTTGGAATTAGAAGATCATGTTCCTTACACTGGCTCTTTTTCCTTTGTTTTAATGGCTGTCATGAGCTGCTCAAATTGTGTATCTATTTTAGTTTCCAACCCAACAACTTTAGCAATCAATTGGGCTAATTCCTGCCTAGTAGCGTGAATCAATTTTGTATATTCATCTATAAATTAATTTTAGGTACTTTTGAAGGAACCCTAAATATAAGTTGATAATGGACTTAGCTAGGCTTTTGTGGAAAGGATTCCAACTAATAGGAATTAATTGGAAAACCTTAAATCTAATACCGAATTTGATGTAGGATACCCTTTTGAAAAGGACCCCCAAAAAATTAGGGGATAAACTACAAACGTTGTCTAGAAATCAAGATAATCAGAAGTAACATGAAATCAAGAACCACGAAAAGCAGGTTCTTTCTTCTATTATCATGGAGTCTCAAAATGCTTTCTTGCTAGGGAGACAAATCAAGGACTATGTTCTATTGGCAAATGAAAATATAGATGTTATATAGAAAGCGAGAAAGTCAGGGCTTGTTTGCAAGGTTGATATGGAGAAAGCTTATGATCACATGAATTGGGGATACCTTGATTGGATTAAAGAGCGGATGGAGTTTGGGACAAAGTGGAGAAACTAGATGAAAATTTGTGTCTTCTCCCTCATTTTCAATGATGGTTCGTGAAACTCCTAAAGGCTTATTTAAAGGGAGTAAAGGGCTAAGGCAGGGCAACCCGTTTTCCCCATACTTATTTATTATGGTGGCTGATCTGTTGGGGAGGTTATCAGTTAAGGCTCAAGATGTAGGGCTGTTTGAAAGCTTTGAGGCTACAGATAGAATCCCAACTGTCCCTTTTCTTCAGTTTGCAAATGATTTTCTCTTTATGATTAAGGCGGAGTCGGAGGGGTTACGGTATTTGAGATGTATTTTGCTTATTATGGAGGCGGCCACTAGTTTGAAGGTGAATTGGAGCAAATCAACTTTGAGCCCCGTTGGGATTGTGCTTGAGATTAAGGAGTTGGCTAATGTAATCAGTTGTGATGTGCTTCATTTGCCCATTTCTTACCTTCAGCTTCCTCTTTGTGCAAAGGCATCGTCCAAATCAATTTGGAATCCGATCCTTTAAAGGATGGGTAGCAAGCTGGCTCATTGGAGAGGAAACCACTTGTCTTATGGAGGTAAAATCATATTGTTGAAAAGTGTGCTTGTGAGTGTGCCTACATATTTCCTCTCTTTTTCAAGCTCCGGCTTCTGTTTTATGTAAGTTGGAAAGATTGCAGCGAGATTTTTTGTAGGGTTCCAATCAAGGAAAAAGGAGAATCCTGGGTGAGTTGGGATGACATTTGTAATCTGGTGAATCAAGGGGGTTTAGGCATTCGTTCCTTAAAGGTGATGAACAGAGCTCTTCTTTCCAAATGGTTATGGCATTTTGGAAATGAGAGGAATGCATCCTAGAGGCGGATGATTCAACTTAAATATGGGGAGGGGAGACAAAAGTGGTTTAGCAATGGTCAATTGGGTCCTACAGGATGTGGGTTGTGGAAGGGCATAAGCAAAGGCATGGATGAGTTTTTCAGTCTTGTCAAGTTCAAGGTCAACAAGGGCAACAGGGTCAAGTTTTGGGTCAATGTTTGGTGCTCTAGGGAGCCTCTATGTACCCTCTTTCCGTCCTGCTTTAGCTTGTCTTCCTCCAAAAATGGGACGGTTAAAGACCATTTGATTCGTTCTAGAGTCATCTGTTCCTAGAACCTTCAACCTAGAAGGAATTTGAATGATTGGAAAATTGAAAAAACTAGGCCGATTGATGAATGTTCTAGATAATCATCAGGTGGGTGATCTTGAGTTGGAGGATGAATGGATTTGGATCTTGGATGAAGATCGAGGGTTCTCAATCAAGTTTGTGTATGAGGTGATTAGTATTCTGAAGCCGGAGTCTTCTCCTGGGGCTTGTGCCTGGAATCCTCTGATTCAGCTAAAGGTGCCTTTCTTTGTGTGGAAGTCGTGGCACGATTGGGCCCCAACTATTGACAACCTCATAAGGCGGGGTATGCTGATTCCTACTTGGTGTTGTTTTTTTATGTCGGAGGGAAAATCTTCAAGATATTTATTCCGTCATTGCCCGTGGGTAGCAGGGTTATAAAGTTATTTTTTGATCCGTTTTGGGATGATATAGGTTCAGCTGGAATCCATCCGTCTCTTCCTTGAATCTTGGCCTTTCCAGAGAGCAATCATTGGAGGAAGACAAGTTGTCAGTTGTGGAAATTAGTTCGGACAGCCATGTGGTGGTCGATTTGGGAGGAAAGGAACAAAAAGTTTTTTATGACAGCTCGAGGCAAGCTCTTAAGGTGCTGGATAGTATCATCTCAAAGCTTTTTGATTAGCTTTACGGCTCATCAAAGGGGAACCATCCTCCTTTCGCATCTTGGATCTTCTCTTAGAACGACTACTTATTTCTTCTTGTTTAGCACTTTATTTGTTTTGCTTATTTTTTTCTCTCTTTTCTAGCATGTCTCATGCTTTGTTTTGTCTCTCCGTTTTGGTGGTTAATATATTATCTTATTTCCAAAAAAAAAAAAACAAAGAAAAAAGTGGGAAAGTAAATTGTAGAAAAAGGTAGGAAAAGAAGATTAAAAAAAAAATAAATGAATAAATAATTTTATGCGGAACTATTTAAAGAAGATTCAAGAATAAAGTAAACATATGAGAAAAAAGAGAACAAGAAAAAGACGAAAAACCCACCTAATTGTAAGAGGTATAGAGATGTAACCAAACCTTAGGCTTCAATAACCAACTTCAATTCATAAATTTTTTTCAACTAGTCATACAAGAGGTCTTTATAACCTATTTATAATAAAAAAAAACAAAATTTGACCAAAAATGACCAAAATATACGGTTAGCCCAAAAACCCAAAAAAAAATCTAAAAAAATTATGAAAAATATAAAAACACTCTTAAACTAATTCTAGTTCCCTACCAACTTTCTAACTTGGTTCTAATTGCATTATTACATTAAATACACTATTAAAACCCTCCTAAAACATAAAGAAAACATTAAAATAAAACCTAAAAACTGAGGGACATGAACTGCTGTAGCAAATTTTTCAAAAAGCTTGGTCTTGGCTTCCATAAAGGCTTGTACTTCTCAATCCATTGAAGAACTACCTCATCAATAAACCCCAAACCATTAGCAAAAAAAAGAAGAGACATGAACTGCTGTAGCAAATTTTTCTATAGCTTTTTGTAGCCTGAGCAAAAAGCATGGGCTTTTTGTCTTTTGACATGTTTTTTGTCATTTTGTATTTTTGTTCATGCTACCAAAAACTACAAAAAATTTTGCTACAGCTGATCACCTGGAGAAAGGAAAAGCATTAAATTTATTAAAAGCAAGTTTTGTGAGAGCTTTCATCATACCCACTCTTTGAAGCAATGGCTCCACTACAACCAAAATTGAAGAAAAGTAAAGAACAAAACTACAAAGCTTGAGATAGGCCTCGATAAAACATGCTAACATAAACCCTCAAGGATAGAAGATAGCACCACTAGCATGCAAAACCAAAAATCTATCTTAAGATAAATAAAATGGCAATGTAATATCAGAATCCAACGATGATGATAGAGCTTTCAGAAATGCTGTAGTGTCAAAATGTATCAATTATCAGTTGAAAAACCACAAAATTAATAAATGGTAAACCAAGGTGCAGAAAATCAGGTTAGTATTAAGAAAAACAGGGATGAGAATATTTTCACGAAAACACATGAGAAAACTTACCAAGATTTACACCAACAGTGGGTGACCAGGATAGGTGGAAATTTTTCACTGATTCATATTCATCACCTTTATCAGTTAAAATGAATTAACACTTGATGAGGTCTGATGGTGTGATACTTATTGTTGCCCTGGCTTTATGCATTCTGGGATTCTCTTTGAGCTATTTCTTCACCTCGTCTCCGTAGATCCCTCTGCAAATGTTTTTTTTAAAGATGAATGAATCAGTAGTTCTGCTTGGCAAGTTCCTAAACCAAATTTGGCTAGTTAAAAGGAAATAACATTACATCTGGTGGATTGACCCCAACACAATTCATTGGTCCATTTCAGGTTTGCATCATGGTCTATGCAAGGACACATATCATGTGTCTACAAAACTCAATGAACACATGAATTAATGACGAATGACCCATGTGCATATTGTGCTATCTTCCTCTGACTACATTGATAATTCTTTTGAAAGTTTAAAAAACAAAAAAAAAAGTCAAGAGGATTACCAGTTTGACTTTTAAATCTGATATTGTCTGCTGCCTCTGATATGCAAAAAATTTCAGCGACTAAGAGAAAAACATAAAAAAAAGATTCAGTCTGGCCATGGCCACAATATGTTAAGAAAAAAAAAAAAAAACCTTCCTGTCTCTCATATATAAAAGAAGAAATGGAAAAAAGAAAACGTATGTCAGAAAACTAGAGGATGTTTACTTACTCCTATTCTTTGCATTTCCAGTGATCGCTGTAATGCAGCTCTTTTTGTCAGAAGATTTTCTGGCACCAACTTCAACGGGCGCCTGTAGTTCTTCCCACGGTAAAGAATTATTGCATAGCCTTTTCTTAACTTCTCAACTGAAACCAATATCCCATCACTCTCTATTTCAAGCTGTCTTGCAGTGTCCATAATCTGTGAAAGCGCTGTCTGCATTGTAATGACCTTGACAATTTCTCTGTGCTTCCAGTGCTGATGCATGCCTTCTATTACACCATCAAAGACCCCACGCCTCCCTGAACAGGAATGTTTTCAAAAATTAGAATAAAGATATTTAGAAATTCCAAGTACGTGCATGACTCACAAATATAAATAAAAAACAGAAGAATTTCAGTAGACTGAGCAGCACAAAATAGTAGCAGAATTTCACATATCGCTAATCACAACTATTTGACGAACTACCATTATAGAGATGATAGGAAAACACCATTGTTAGATAATAGTCCAAGAAAATTGTGTGTTCAATATGACAGGAAGAATACTTCTTTTGTACCATTGAATTGTGATATCAATATGATACAATGAATGCTTCTTTTGTACCACTGAAACATTTTTTCTGGCCTACACCAACAAGTGGTATTTTTGCACTTCTTGTAGCAAAGTGATGCAGACATGAGGCCAACATCCATGTGGGACCCCCATCCATCATTTGTTGGTTATTAAGGATGGAATGCAACGCATGCATTTTTTGAAGGGAGAGGGGTAGAGGATCAGAAGCATCCAAACAAAGCTTTCACTCTAATGTTCAACTAGGTTTTGCATCTCGAAGCGCTTTCATGATTCCCTTTTTCGGGTGGGATGATTTTGTATATAGTTAAGGGGGCCTCAGCTCCTCCCTTGCTGTCTTGTACTGGTCATGCTTTCTCAGCTTTAATAAATTCTTACCTTATCTATCAAAAAAAACTGGATGGTGGAACCTAAAAAACGGAAAATCTAGCAATATAAATTGAAAACTGAGGAAAAATGGAATTTAGAAGAAGATATGATGCAGCACAATAGAGATAATACCAAAGATGATGTAAAATGATGGCCAAGAATATCAATAAAATTCAAAGTGATGTAATGGAAACAAGAAAAGACAAAAAGAAAAGATAAAAACCTGATTTGAAGATTTTCCAAACTCAGAACAGGGGATCTTAGCCTCC
>JAOXJP010000008.1:10160069-10173788 GCA_025762735.1 Platanus orientalis | reverse complement strand
ATCTGGTGAAAAGAATGTCTATAAAGATGTTAATAGAAACTCATTTTTCAAATAATGAAGGTACTTTTATTCTTGAAATTACAGGCATGAATGGACTCAGAAGCTTATTTTAATTGTATTTGAGAAAGTTTATTTTATTCTAAATAATCTTAAATAATTAATGTGGGAAATAAAAAGAAGCTTCAGATCTCTTTAAAAAATTCATAAAGTCCATGCTAAACGAATTTGCTTACAAACAAATTTCTCCTGATTAAAGATTTGGTGTTTGATTTTAAATCGTAAGGGAACAGGTGGAATATGTCAAGAAAGGCAAGATGTTTCTGTTATGTAAAGCCTGCAATGGTAGTAGGTGTTTTAATGCCATGTGGACGGTTGACATGGTAAATTAAGAAACTTCCATCTCATGAGGAACCTCCAGATTACCTAAATGGCTAAATGTACCATTTCTTTGTTCACGTCAACCCCATGGCCCATTGTGTATTACATTTTCGTCCTATGAATAATAGCTCTTGAATTTTCTAAGAACATAAGACTTTATAGAATGACCCTTTTCGGCCATTTGCCACAGGCCTATTTTCACTTAAGCTTGCCACGTGGAAATTGGTGTGGATAGATAGCTGGACCAATTTTAACTTCCACCTCAGCTGCCAATTGTCTGAATCGTGCCGCAAGAGCAAAGCTTGCCTGTTGCCCCCCGCCCCCCCTCCCCCCTCAAAAATCCAAATATTCTGACCAACTGTGCATGTCATATACCTAGCTGTTTTTCTCTATTTTTTATTATTTCATTTAGGTGGCCAAATTCCTTCTTCAGGTTGATTTTAGAGGCGCTATGCCACATCCAAGATTTGACCTACTTGTTGAACACCCTCAACCGCCCAGGTTTAACCCATCAGCTAGGCAATCCACCTGGGCTAAACCAACTATCATGCAAGTTAAGCGCCAGACCACCAGTAGAACCACATGAGCATCGAACCAACTATGATCTGACCGAGCCTCAGGGGCAGAGCATGACAAGCCAATCGACTGTGATGATCAAAGAAATTTCAAATGACAAACCAAGAGCCAGGTGGTAGAGCGAGAGTCAGATGACGGAGCGAGAGTCAAATGACTGACCGAGAGTCGGATGACTGGCCAATTGAAACTCTGAATGACCATCCTAAGGGAGACGACCATCGGATAGATCTAAACGAACCGACCGTTGTTAAGACTAGAGGCAGTTATGGATAAGAAGTGGTGCAGAGATTCTACCAATACCAAGCCACCACATGTATTCTATGCCAACATCCTAACAAACTTGGAATATTCTTGACAGGTAAGGCAAGCACTCCTAACAGCTTAAAGCTGGAGTACAAAGGAAAGACATCCAACAAAAAAGGGGACTAATTTTTGTCTAAAATACTAACTTGATCGTTGGAGTGGCAGAGGCTGGAACCACACTGGCGTTCCTCACTTGTTGATTGCAGGTAACAAGCCCATCCAGGAGCACCTCGAGGAGGACAATCAAGGAACCATCTTGGTGAACCAAACCTTGGTATCATCAGTTGGCGCCGTTTGTGGGAAGCATAAAGCAATTTCCGACAAGATAAAAGTCGCACAATTGAACACGAACGGGGGTGATGGAGGCTCACAAGAATGCTTCGTCAACGAACAACCAAGATAGAAGGGAAGTCGATGCCACTAGAATTACTGCTCTAGAGCAACAAATACAAAACCTCAACCCGAGCATAGAACAGATCACACAATAGAACCAAGAACTGAATCGAAGGCTCATGATGCGGGAAGAGCATCAGCATTCCAATGATGATGAGACACACAAGGCTACCCACCCGAAGCATGAAGGGGAACAGGACAATGGACGAAAAAAGAAGACGGATAGCCATGGCCCTGGCGCTCCGACGTCCCATCAGACCAATGGAGTGGGGGAGGAAGAGCAGTGATTGAATAAGAACAAAGGATGTGGAAGATGTAAAGCCAGCTAGATATCATGATGAAAACTATTAGAGGAAGGGCTTCTTCAACAGTTGAGGCTCTGATATAGAAGATCGATCACCTTTTATCTACGGCGGTCATGGCTTACCTCCTCCCTTAAGAAATTAAGAATCCCTCAGATGAAGGTCTTTGACAGGAACCGAGACCCCTTTGATCACTTCGAGACGTACAAGACCTTGATGCTACTACATAACTACTGGGACGGGATCATGTGTAGAGCCTTCTCGGCCACTCTAAAAGGCTCAGCACGAAAGTGGCTTAGCAACCTACAACCCGATAACATCAATTCTTTTTTCAAGCTAAGGCAACATTTGCTGGCCACTCCATAAGAAGGAGGTGCTATTGAAGGCCAACCACCTATTTACTCAACATCAAGCAAAAAAAGGGAGATTCGCTAAGAGACTATGTCTCTAGATTTATCTAGGAGGTGCTACAAGTGGATGATGTAGACGAGAAGGTGCTGACAGCCTTCATGGGAGGGTTACTGCAAACAAAATTCCTATTCTCCCTCTCCAAGTCTCCACCTAGCAGCATGGCCGAGCTGATGCTTTGAGCCAAAAAACACATGAACGCGAAAGATACCAGACCGCCTGGAGAGACCGGGCGGTTGAGCCTAGAGAACAACTGAAGAGGAAAAGGGAAGAGCAACCCATAATTACAAGACAAGATTCCAAAGCTAGAGTCGTGCCCAACTAAGAGGATAAGCAGAGGGAAGAAGGGACACTAGCTTGACGTACTCGAACTTACACTCCCCTCAACTCACCCCTTGAGCAGGTACTAATATACGTGTAGGATGATCCATCATTAAAATGGCCAGAGAAATAAAACCCTTCCAAAAAAGAGATCACAAAGGAAATACTATCGGTTTCACCGAGACCATGGCTACAACGCGGAAGATTGTTTTGACTTGAAAGAACAGATAGAGACGCTCATCCAACAAGCAACAGAAGCTCAGAGCCAGAGGTTCTTAGAGAGATAAAAGTCATCTCAGGCAGACCAGCAGTGCTAGGAGAATCAAAATCAGCTTGGAAGGCCCATTCATAGAAAGAAAGAGCAATACAAGAGGTGGAAGTCTACTCAACCGATTGACCGAGAAAGTCCCTCGGATCGTTCAACAAGATATCATGTTCACCAAAGCGAATTCCCCCTGGGTACAACACCTACACGACGATGCCCTGGTGGTTACATTGATTTTTGCCAATCATCGAACTCGAAGAGTTCTTGTAAACAATGGAAGCTCAGCCGACATCATATATCTGTCTGCCTTTGAGAAAATGGGGATTGAGAAAGAAAAACTCTGACTGACCACTGTGCCATTAGTTGGCTTCACAGGAGACAAGTTGTACTCCGCAGGGATAGTCACACTTCCCATGATGGCTGGGGCAGCCCCCCGATAGGTAACCAAGGCAGTTGACTTCTTAGTTGTGGATTGCCCTTCTGCGTATAACACCATTATAGGAAGACCAACATTAAACCAAATGAAAGATGTTACTTCCATTTACCATCTGTTGATGTGGTTTCCAACCCAGGAGGGCATAAGAGAGGTCAGGGGTGACTAGATGACCTCTCATGAATGTTACATCACCTCCCTACATGTTAGAGGATCGAAGGAAAATTTCACCATCGATGACCGAGAAAGAAGAGAACGCTTGACTAGAGCAGACATGACATGCAGAAGACTTGGAAGAATTATGCATTGACCCTGACCATCCAGACCGAGTCATCTGGGTCGGACAGAAGCTCACGGAGGGATTAAAGCTACGTTTACAAAAACTACTCACCACATTCAGAGACACATTTGGGTGGACACATGTAGACATGCAAGGGATCGACCCAAAGGTCATCACCCATAGGTTGAGTGTCGAACCCTCCATGAAAAGGATCAGGTGGAAAAAGAGAAACCTTCATTGCTGATAGAAATTAGGCCATCATGGAAGAGGTAAACAAATTACTAAGAGTTGGGTTCATATGGGAGGTTACGTATCCCAACTGGATAACTAATGTTGTCTTGGTCAAGAAGAATAATGAAAAGTGGAGAATGTGTGTAGATTTTACAGACCTAAACAAGGCTTGTCCTAAGGATAGCTTCCTGCTTTTGAGGATAGACTCACTGGTCGACTCTACTTCAGGACATGCGTTACTCAGCTTCATGGATGCATTCTCCTGGTATAACCAAATCCGAATAGAGGAAGGAGACCAAGAAAAGACATCGTTCATAACTAATAGAGGGACTTACTGTTACAAGGTCATGCTGTTTGGACTAAAAAATGCAAGGGTTACCTACCGAAGGTTAGTGAATTGAGTATTCGAAGCTTAGATCATGAGGAATGTGGAGGTTTATGTAAATGACATGCTAGTGAAGAGCTTGAGAGCTAAAGAGCACCTAGAAGACTTAGAAGAGACCCTCAACACACTAAGAAGGTATCACATGAAGCTTAACCTGGAAAAGTGCTCATTTGTAGTGTTAGTAGGGAAGTTTCTAGGCTTCATGGTCTCCCACAGAGGAATCAAAGCTAATCCCGAGAAAGTGAGAACTATACTGGACATGAAGTCACCACGCACGACCAGAGAAACGCAGCGGTTAGCTAGACGAGCCAAGGCTCTTAGCTGATTCATTTCTAGATCCATAGATAAGTATCTCCCTTTCTTCTGCATCTTAAAGAAAAAGTTCAAATGGATTAAGGAATCTGACTAAGCGTTCCAAGGGCTAAAAGAGCATCTGGCGAACCTACCTTGTCTCAGTCGCACTGTCCAGGGAGAAGATTTATATTTGTACTCGGTTGTGTTTGAGGTAGCCATGAGTTCCATTTTAATCTGAGACCAAGCTCACATTCAAACACCAGTATACTACGTCAGTAGAGCCCTTTACGGTGCCGAGCTGAGATGTTCTCTCATGGAAAAGCTAGCCTACGCATTGGTGACCGTGGCAAGGAGGTTGAGGCTTTACTTCTAGGCCCACACCATAGTGGTGTTGACCAACCGACCGCTAAGGCCTGTGTTACAGAAGCCGGAGGTCTCGGGACATATGGTCAAGTGGGTAGTAGAACTCAGTGAATTCGAAATTCACTACTGCTCGAGGGCTATGATAAAAGGATAGGGTTGGCAGATTTCATGGCAAAGCTAACTTTGCTAGAGTAGGACGAGGACCCATCCGAGGTAAGTTAAACCTTGCATGTAGATGGGTCTTTAACTAACTCGGCTAGTGACGTAGGCCTACTGCTGACCACTTAAGAAGGAATCAAGATTGAACATGCAATCCGCCTCAGGTTTAGGGCGACCAACAATGAAGCAGAGTACAAGGTCTTAATTGCCAACATGAATGCCGCAAGAGAAGCTGGAGCTCGTCCCATTACTACATGCATTGATTCCAAACTCGTGGAGTGGTAGGTGACGGGTGAGTATAAAGCTAAGGAGAATCGGATGCAAGAATACCTAGTCAAGGTAAAGGACCTAGTGTCTCAGTTCGACAAGTTTGAAATCCAACATATCCCTAGAGACCAAAATGAGTATGCTAACCAACTCGCCCAACTGGCTTCAGATGACCAATATGCTTTAAGAAACCCATTGCCGGTAGGATGTATTAATGAACCAAATACTCAGACAGTCAAAAAAGTTCTTTCAAACGAGGAAGAGAGTAATTGGATGATCTCGATCGTGCATTTTATCAGAACATGGGAACTCCCAGCAGACAGAGCAGAGGCCAAAAGAATCAAATTCAAAGCTACCCGATATACCCTGATCAATGACACCCTCTACAAGTGAAGTTTCACCATGCTTTACCTAAGGTGCTTGTTGCCCCTAGAAGTAGACTATATTATAGGGAGGTCCACAAGGAAATATGTGGAAACCATTCGGGAAGTCGATCGTTGATGCATAAGCTTGTTCGAACGGGATATTATTGGTTGACCATGCAAGCATACTTGAAGAATTATGTACGGAAGTGCGATAGGTGCTAGCAATTTGCAAATATCCCACAATAGTTGGCCGAGGAACTCACTCCCATGACCGGGCCCTGGCCCTTCACCCAATGGGGAATAGACATCATTGGTTCTCTTCCCTTGGTAAAGAAACAAAGGAAGTTCCTTGTTGTGGCCGCTTACTATTTCACTAAGTGGGTAGAGGCTGAGGCGTTGGAGACTATTACCGAGAGAAACATACAAGACTTTGTTTGGAAGTCTTTAGTGTGTCGCTTTGGCATACCGCAAGTGATAGTCATAGACAATGGGAAAAATTCGACAATCGACATTTTTGGGAATTTTGTTCCCAGCTTGGTATTAGAAACCACTTCTCCTCCTCGGCACACCTGCAGGCTAACGATCAGGTGGAGGTGACTAATAGGACGATATTAAAAATAATCAAGGCTAGGCTTGAAGCATCCAAGGGATTGTGTCCAGAGGAGTTGCCAGGGGTCTTGTGGGCGTATAGGACCACCCCACGAAGCCCCACAAGAGAGACGCCTTTTGTTCTAGCCTTCGAAATTGAGGTAGTCATACCCGTGGAAGTCGGTTTAACGAGCCTCAAAACCCAATAAACAGACGTCGATCAGGTAGAAAAGGATCTATGACTAAACTTGGATCTTTTGGAAGAGAGAGGACTGAAGCCTCCCTCAGGGTAGCTGCTTACCAACAGAGGATAATGAGATATTACAATACAAAGGTACAATAGAGGGAATTTAACAGCAGAGAACTGGTTCTACATAGGGTGACCCTAGCAACCCAACTCCTAAGCGACGGAAAGTTGGAGCCAAACTAGGAAGGGCCATATCGGATAACCAGATCCACCGAGTGGGCACCTACTACCTGGAAACACTAGAGGGGAAGCCTCTACCTCGGCCTTGGAATGTCGAACACTTGAAAAGGTATTACCAATGAGCATGTAATTTCAATTATGGTAATAAAATTATTGTGTTTGTTGATGTGCAGTATAAATGATCTACAACGAATCCTGAGCTGAGTCAAAAGGGTGAACTAACCATGAAAATGGTCAAGTCAAGAAAAATGACCCTCAATCTACAATGAATCCCAAGCCGAGTCAGAAGGACAGACTAACCATGAAAATGCCAATTTCAAAAAAATGACCCTCAGTCTACAAACGATCTACAACGAATCTCGAGCCTAGTCGAAAGGACGGATTAACCATGAAAATGGTCAAGTTCGAAAAAATGACCCTCGGTCTATAAATGATCTACAATGAGTCTTGAGCAGTGTCGGAAGGACGGATTGGCCAAGAAAATGGCCAAGTCCATAAAAATGACCCTTGATCTACAACGAGTCCAGAGCGGTGTCGAAAGGATGGTCTGGCCATGAAAATGGTCAAGTCTAGAAAAATGACCCTCGGTTTATAAACGATTTACAACGAATCCCGAACTAAGTCGGAAGGATGAACTAACCATGAAAATGGAAAAGTTTGGAAAAATTATCCTCAGTCTACAAATGATCTACAACGAATCTCGAAAACAACTATCATTCAAAAAACCAACCATCGGTCTACAAATTTTCTATAACGAGTCTCGAGCGTCATGGGAGAAGATTAACCATGGAAATGGCTAAGTCTAGAAAATGACTATCATTCTAAAAATGTCCTGAAGACGCCCTACAAGCGGCCTACTAATTCACTATGGATAAGCAGTGAGCATACTGAGTAAAGAAAGAAAATGTTTCGCGAGACATCAAGCAAAGAAAATAGCTTTCATTAATAAAGCAAACAGCATATGGCCTACATACAAAAAAAGGGGGAGATAATCGATGACCGTTCGGCTCAAGAGGAGGCATTGTCCTTCTCGGGCACCTCATCCGCTGCCCTAGTCTCCGCCTTAGGGCCAGCTAAATCGGACTCTGTATTAACCTTGAAAATGGAAAGTTCAATGTTAGGGTGTGCTTGGAGGATGAGGTGGTAGAGGGTCTCAAAGCCACTAATGAAATACTCCAAGATGGCGTCATCAAAGGCCTCAGACTCCCTAAATGCAGTGACCACGTCGTCGATGACTTTTCTTTCTCGGCCTCCCAGGCCTCCTTCAGGTTGTCCAAGGACCTTTAGAGTACGGTTGCCCTAGCCTTCTCCCCCTCAAGTTGATCCCAGACCTTTTCCAGAATCACCTCAATGCCCTTTAACACGTTCTGGGTCTTAACAAGTTTCCTCGCCAGTGTCGATCGATCGACGTTAGCCTTGGCAAGTTTCTTTCGTAGCTCTCCAATGTTGGTGGCTGAAGAGAGCCGCGACCTTCGTCAACACCTAGCAAACAAAAGATATATGTTTTAAAAAAAAAAAAGAGATACCCTCTTACCTTCCTAAAATCGTAGAAGGTGCTCTTTGCCAAGGCACTTGAGCCGGTGCCCTTAAAGCTTTCCACGTCTCCATCAAAGGGCATCAAGCATAAGTGAGACACCACTCGGTCTTCGTTCTGGAGGAGATATGAAAGGGTTTTCTCCTTGCCCTTGATGGATGACCCGCTTGGCGTGTATGATAGGAGGTCGGCCACACACTCATCGAATTCAGGAGCAGACTCCAACGCTGCCTCCAGGTCAATGATGGATGGAATGGCCAAGACGATCGGGGTGCCAACCATAGTGGATGCCTCGCTCGACTTTCCCTTCTCAGCCGAGCGATGATGGCTAAACTTCAGGCATTTGTGAGAAGTGGTGGTAAGGTTCTTCACTGAGACCCTCGCCAAAGTGGCCTTGGATGGTCGCATAGACATGTTTGAAAAAGACAGTACAAAATGTGTCATGATCATCAAAAGAGGAAACATAAATTATAAGTACGAGAAAGAGATCACAACCTGGTTGAGCAATAGGACTCTCGGGATTCACCAGTAAGGAGTAATCCCTGACCGGATGCATAAAGGCATAATCCAATCTAGTTAACTTAGCCTCGGTCAATGAACGCTAGGCCAAAACTACAATAAATAGTTATTAAAAATTAAATATTGCAAGGAGACCAACCGAGACAAAAGGAAAATGAAAGAAATAACAAAGTTTACCTTCTCTGCAGGGTCCTCCCCATATCTTGGGGATGTTAAAGACCCGGTCGGACGGCCCTTCCAAAGGGCAAGACTCCCATTTATTCCCAAAGACAAAGAAGAATCTCTTCTTTTGTTCGAAATCAGAAGGTTGGTAATCAAGGCTCGGTCGGGTGTTCAAGTGGTGAAGTACCACCAGTTAGAGAAGAGTTCCACTACCTTGTAGTAGTAAAGGAACTCCGAGATGGTCAAGTGGTCTCGACCACCACTGCAAGCAGTCCATAACACCATGTAAGCAAGTAGGATCCTTTATCGGTTGGACATAATCTGACCCGGGGAGAAGCAGAGATGAAAAAACAACTAACGGACGAATAAAGGGACAAGGAAACAAAGACCAGCCTCCAATGCCTGCTCATAAACAGAAACCTTGCTAGAGAGGCAGACACATGCCCACTCCTCAGAGGTAGGGATTCTCAGGACGACAGAGGGGGAATAAAAAAAACTGGAGAAGGTCCTTAAGTTTACTGACCGACACCGTGGACGAGACACCATTGGCAACATAAGGGACATTAGTGAAGTGGGACCATCTAGAAGGATCCGAAGGCTGAGCTGAGTCAGGTGTGTCTTCCGTAACGAGATTGTGGTCTAGAGGCATAACAGACTCAAAAGACTCGAAAAGAGTACTCATGCGACCGAGGACGTAAATGACACAACAGAGGGACCAAGAGTTCCAAAGAGCTCGTCAAGAACCCGGTTGAGGAAGGAAAACTTAACCGTAAGAACACTTAAGTCAGGTGGACACTGATGAGTTCTAAGAAAGAAACAGATGCGGGTTAAGTGGAGACCCAAGGGAGCTCTAGTGGGATCTAGGGTCAGATGAGAAAAAGAAAATAAAATGACTATAGACATGAAGAATGATTGGAAAGCCAAGTGGGAGTGAAAAAGAGAAGATGAGAGAGAAGAAAACTAAAATCAAAAGTAATTAACAAAGAGAGGTTAGAAGTGTACCTCTGAATGGATGAGACGACGAAGATACTGCAAACACTACTTGAGAGAATTAGACACGAGCAATAATGAGAACTTCAAAGGAAGAAGAGCTTCGAATGCAAATGGACTGATCAAAGGCATAAGGGAAACCTTTATAGGCTTCCCCATCACACCACCAACCATCGGATTCCTCAAGTTAACCCCCATCATCGGATGAGCACGTAGTTCAAGGAAAAATGGTAGCGGATGTGATGCATCATACTATCATTAATGGCATGAGGCTCAATAAAGATGGAACCGAAACGATGGCACTCCTATTGTCTTGAGAGACACTCTAAATTCCCAATGCCCAATCAGACCTATGGGCAAGGGAATGAGGGGGCAAATGATGATGATGTATCTAGCCCGAGCTAACTAGCTGAGCAAACCGCTCAGGTCTAACCCATCAGTCAGGCAATCCACCTGGGCTAAACCAACTATCACGTATGCCAAGCGCCAGACCACTAGTAGAACCACATGAGCATTAAACCAACTATGATCTGACCGAGCATCAAGAGCAGAGCACAACAAGCAGATTGATTGTGACGACCAAAGAAATTCCAGATGACAAACTGAGAGTTAGATGATGGACTGAGTGTCAAATGACTAACCGAGAGTCGGATGACTGGCCACTTGAAACTCTGAATGATCATCCTAAGGGAGACAACCATCAGATAGATTTGAACGAACTAATCGTTGTTAAGACTAGAGGTAGTTATAGATAAGAAGCGGTGCAGAGATTCTACCAATACCGAGCAGCCACATGTATTCTACGCCAACTTCCTAACAAACTTGGAATATTCCTGACAGGTAAAGCAGGTACTCCTAACCCCCTAAAGCTGAGGTATAAAGGGAAAGACGTCCAACAAAAAAAGGAAACTATTTTTTTGCTAAAATACTTACTTGATCGTTGGAGTGACGGAGGCTGACGCCACACTAGTGTTCTTCACGTGTTGATTGCAGGTAGCGAGCCCATCCAAGAGCACTCCGAGGAAGACGATCAAGCGACCATCTTAGTGAACCAACCCAAATATCATCAAAGGTTATGGCACAAAGACAATTGAGGATGCTGGATTGCCATTCAAATGGCCTTAATGGTTGTCAATGAGTGAAATGGGTAGTCATCACCCTAATACCTGATCAATAATAGGAGAGGCCAATGTCAACACGATCACATGCGGAATGTTGTTGGGGGTTTGATCCCAAGACCTCTCTCCCGAAGATGCTATACTGCAACCATCTCTCCTAGATAGGTGTCAACATTTGTTAACTATTTATTTCTATAGAATTTTGCTTTTCTAATTCTTCTTTTGTCTATATTACAAGGGCCAGATCCTCTGCACTGGGACCAGGGTGCCTCTCACAGGGGTGTGTGGCCCCATGCAAAAACTTTTGTCTATATTACAAGGGCCAGATCCTTTGTACCGGGAGCAGGGTGCACCCTGTCACAAGGGGTTGTGGGCCCACACACCCCTGTGAGAGGGTGAACCCTACTCCCGGAGCAAAGGATTTCTCACATTACAAAGCTTTAAGTTTTTGTGCTGCTTCTTCTCTATGGTTGGGTAGCAATTATTTTCCCAATGAATTTGTGCGACCCTTAATGAACGAACAAGGTCCACCTGGCATCAGAGGCGGACTCATCAGTGCCAAAAAAATGCTTTACACTTTTCGGCGAGTCTTTTCCATTTTTGGCGCTGATGTGTCCGCCCCTCTATTAAGGGGTCATATCAAATCCTGAGCGCTCAAGAATGCTGAAAGTCTGGAAAGAGAATCATAGCCATGTCAAACGAATCTGAATATTCTGGTCGGACGATTAGAGTACCCATATTCATGTCCTTGCTTCTTCCACGTGCCACTTATTCAGTGGCCTATGTGATCTCCAACCAGAAGGAAAATCCAGTAGGGATAAGGTATATATATACCTTCATATCTTCTCTCTCTTCTCTGGTCTCAAACACCTTCTCTCCAATGGCGATTTCCTTCTCTTCCGACTGGTCATTAACTTCCATTACCTGTCACAGAAAAACCCACTCCAGGACTACTATTTCAACCTCAAAAATCCTTTTGTTTCTCTCTGTTCCCTGCTCAACTAGTCAATATCTCTTCATAAACTGCTCAGGATCTCCCGCACCAGTGCCAGTTTTAGAAGACTCTAGGGACAACAATCTCAAGACCATCGAATTGGACCTGAAGTTTCAAAAAACCCAACAATCTCTGAATCCAGATAGTCAAAATGTAAATAAATTTTTACGGGGTTTATGTAAAGATCCTCGAACTGAAGAGCTCGCCTTCGAATACTATCAGAAAGCAAAAGATCAATCTGAATTTAGACCGGAGCCCTCAACGTTAAAGCTTCTGATCAGGTATTTGCTCAGATCAAAGAATTGGAACTCGATTGCCTTGCTTTCAGAAGATTTTAAATCAGTGTTTCCTGATAGTACTACATGTTCTAGTTTGATAGGGAGCTGCATTAGGGCCAAAAAATTTAAGACTGCTGAAGTCTTGCTTGGAATTTTTCAATCCAATGATGGCATTGCTCTGTCGGCATTTGATTCTGCAATAAGATCCTATAACAAACTCCATATGTATAGCAGCACGATCCTAGTGTACAATCGGATGAAATCTGCGGGAATTGTGCCGGATCCAAGCTGTTATTGTCAGATTATGGAAGCTTATCATAAAATTGGTGACACCAAGAAAGTTGTCGCCTTGTTTCACGAATTTGAAAGCCGGGAACTTTTAAATTTGACACCGATTTCTACTCAGATTTATGCAATCTTATGTGACTCATTGGGGAAATCAGGAAGAGCCTTCGAAGCTCTTGAGTTTTTCAGAGAAATGAGAAGAAAGGGAATTGTAGAGGTTCCTTCAATTTATTCTTCTCTGATTTGCACTTTCGCGAATATTCGAGAAGTTAAAATAGCCGAAGAACTCTTTGAAGAAGCAAAGGGGAAGAGAATGGTGAGAGACCCATCTGTGTTTTTGAAACTTGTTTTGATGTATCTGGAAGAAGGGTTGATAGAGAAAACCCTTGATGTCGTCAAGGCAATGAAAGAGATAAAAATTCGAGTTCCTGATTGCATTTTCTGTACAGTGGTTAATGGTTACACCAAGAAAAGAGGGCTTAGTGCAGCAATGAGGGTTTATGAACAGCTGATCTTACTAGGGTGTGAACCAGGCCAGGTGACCTATGCTTCTGTTATAAATGTGTATTGCCGGCTAGGCCTATATGACAATGCTGAGAGGGTATTTTTTGAGATGGAACAAAAGGGTTTTGATAAATGTGTTGTAGCTTATTCCAACATGGTTTTTATGTATGGGAAAGTTGGGAGAATAAAGGATGCAATGAAGCTTGTGGCAAAGATGAAAGAAAAAGGGTGTGAGCCAAACGTTTGGGTTTATAATTCTCTCATTGACATGCATGGAAGAGTCAAGAACTTGAGGCAGGTAGAGAAGCTATGGAAGGAGATGAAGCGCAGGAAAGTTGCACCTGATAAGGTTAGCTATACCAGTGTTATCAGTGCTTATAACAAGGCTAGGGAGTTTGAGGAATGTATAAAGTTCTACCATGAGTTCAGGATCAATGGGGGTGAAATAGACCGGGCTTTGGCGGGGATCATGGTTGGGGTTTTCTCAAAGTGCAGTAGGATTGATGAGTTGATTAAGCTATTGCAAGACATGAAATTTGAGGGAACAGGGTTGGATGGGAGGCTGTACCGGTCTGCCATGAATGCTCTGAGAGATGC
>JAOXJP010000008.1:10146010-10158870 GCA_025762735.1 Platanus orientalis | reverse complement strand
GGGGGGGGGGGGGGGGGGGCGCGGTGCAGAGGATATCGCCCTGTTTGCACAGTCCACAGGAGATTCATTTTCACATAATCCGAACCCAACCCAAGAGGGTTCATCACAACAGCCAATCAACGATACATATAGACATGTGGCTCAATTACCACTGTTGGATCCACATTTAGGGATGGTAGTATGGTTTAATTGGTCCGGTTCAAGTTGTGCTCATGTCAGGTTGGAATTACAATAATCCCTGAAATTAATTGATTTACGTAATTTCCAATTTCTCCTCCTTTGTGTTTTTTTTTACAATTTTGAATAAGGTGTTTTACTTTACCATTCATAATAAGGTGGACTATATCAGGTCTGATCCGGTTTGACCAAAACCTCGGGTTAAACATCAATTAGTAAAGTAGTACTAGGACCGAAGGATGGGTCCCACCAATATAAATAATAAAAAATCTGAAATAGCAGAAAAATAGTAAACTGATTCTTATCGTGACAAAATCAATTTATCGCAAGAAGTTGGAGACCTTTATTGTGATGTTGACTACGGTCAATACGGTAATAAAGGGCGTGAAAGAGAACATACCTTCCTCTCTCTCCGACGACAAACAAAGCAAAGCAAGCTCCCCCCACCCTCCCCCATCAGAAAGTCCTCTCACTCATCTCTCGCTCTCACTCTCAAATGCCAAAGCCATGTCGGAGCCTCCAAACACATCGGCAATAATCCTGGTCGACCATCACCATTACCACCACCAACCACCACCGCCGCTCGTCTCCCCAGGCGGCGCCACCACCCCCTCCTCCGTTATCCGAGAATACCGAAAGGGCAATTGGACCCTCCACGAGACGCTGCTCCTCATCACCGCCAAAAAACTGGACGACGAACGACGGATCAAAGCCAGCTCAACCCCACCTGATCCCACGGATAGACAGACTAGTAGAACCGCCGAGCTTCGTTGGAAGTGGGTCGAGAACTACTGCTGGAAGCACGGCTGCCTCAGGAGCCAGAACCAGTGCAACGACAAGTGGGATAATCTTTTACGAGACTATAAGAAGGTTCGAGAGTACGAAGCCCGATCCATCGGTTCCGATGACCTCCCTTCCTACTGGAAGATGGAGAAGCACGAGCGCAAGGAGAGAAACCTCCCCTCCAATCTTCTCTTAGAGGTTTTCGAAGCCCTCAATGAAGCCGTCCATCGAAGATACCCATCAAGAACTCACCCCTCTTGTGCCGCCCCCATTCTACCTCCGCCACCCGTCGTTGTCCGTCCCCCGCCGCCTCCACCACCGCCCCCTCCTCCCCCTCCTCCTCCGGCCGTTTCAGGTATTTCGTTAAGAATTATTGGTCAACGTCTTTGCTTTGAATATGATTACTTTTTTGTTTCCCTACTTTAAATGAAATCAGAACACTAAACAATCATGCGAACGTGTGACCGAACGCTACCTAATCATACTCATATTTTCCTGTTATCTTTTTCTTTGGGGTTGATGATTGCAGAAACGTCTGATTCATCCGATACGGATCGGAGCGAAAGATCAGATACCGATACGAAACGACGAAAGGTGCGTGGATTGGGGTCAAGCATCGTTAGGAGCGCTTCAGTCTTGGCTCGAACCCTTCTAGAGTGTGAGGAGAAGAAAGTAAAACGGCACCAGAACGTAATCGAACTGGAAGAGCAGAGGCTTCGGATCGAAGAGGACAGAAACGAGGTAACCCGGCAAGGCATCTCCAGTCTGATCGCAGCCGTTAATAACCTCTCTGGTGCAATCCAGGCTCTCGTTTCGGACCGCGACAAAACCAATGATGCCATATGAGGACACAAGTTCCGATACTTTACGATTCTTTCCAAAATATCGGCCTGTCGGATATTTAAAAAAAAAAAAAACTGATTTGGTTCCGGTGATTATTATTTTCTTTTATTATTATTATTTTTCTTGTACTCTTTATCGGGGAATGGGAAGACAGAGCCGCTTCTTTTGGTGAACATCTCAGTAGCATCTTGTTTAAAGACTTATATGTCCTTCATATTTTACTACATTGACAAATCTGGTCTAATAAATTTGATTCCACCGGATTATTGACACGTGAAATTTGTAGTTTCGGTTTCGGGTAACGCTTCCAAAATGTATGAATGCATATAGTTGTAAGGTATTTATATCAACGGTGAAAGCAACGTCCAAATTGTAATTGTTTTGCATATTTACGTTATTTTTCTTCTCTCACCTCCCCATTTGTATTTTGTACCAACTAAATGTATAATTTTTTTTTTTTACCAATGCCAGAATTTATATTGTTTGCTTCCTTATATTTATCTCATCAAAGCTATATTTTTACGATATCATGTATTTAATACATTAAAAATCCCCCCTAACTCCTATTTGTTGCTTTATCTCATCAAAGTACCTCAGGTATTTTATCAAAAAAAAAGAAACCTCAGGGTTAAGTTATTGTTGGAAACGGTTTTGAAAACACCCAGATTTTATGTGCAAAATCTGATCAGATGGCTATGTTTGAACCAAAATAAAAGTCGAACCCACTTATCAGTTGATGTGGGTCAACATGGATTTGTATTCATCTCAATGAAGAGAACAACACCGTATGGTTAGATGCTCAAAACCGTCAATAGGTGAATGAGAAATTGTCTCCAAAAGTGTCTAGTTGATCACTGGTAAGAGTGAAATTTGAGTAATCCCACATGGACTAGCCCGAAAAATTTTGTGTGTTTATATATACTAGTGGCGAATATAAGTTTGGGCCCCAAGGGGCACCGCTGTTTTGTGGATAGGGAAGGACCTAGCCAACATGGACCGGGCCTATATTTAAATACACACATGCGTTTAACCAAACTAGGTTGGGTCAATAAAATAAATAAATAAATATCATTTTTATTAATATTTTTCTTTTTGCTTTCTCCTAGAATCGGTTATACTTGTGGGGACATGTCCCTTTGAATAGGTTTTACAGTTTTGCCTTTGTGGAGGTGTGTCTATTCGTACGGTTTTACAACTATGTCATTGAAAACTATTGGACCGAATAGACACACATGTACGTACCTATTAAATCACACCTATTGACACATGTCCATTCTGTATGAACAATTAGATATCTCTTAAAGCATTCCCTTTCACACATGTCCGTTTTGTACGAATGTGTAGGTGGCTACTAGATTGCAATTATTGGTCATTTGTAATTGTTTGGAATCAAAGGTTGTATTCTTATACCTATTCCGAATAGACACGAAAATTATATAAATAAGAGGTCCCTCTATCATTTCATTCATTCAATTTTTTGTCAAACAAGTAGTGTCATAGTGCAAGTGCATCGTGTCAGTGTTAGAGTAAGAGCGAGGTACAACACAAGTTGGTTCGCCAAACACATAGATTGTAGTGCTGCTTTTGTGTGTGGAAGATCATTGTATCCTAAGAGGTAGACGTCTGAATTAACCATTAGCACCAGTGCAATGAATAAATCTGTTTTAAGGACATAGTGTTAAACACTAGCCTTGATCTAGTTAAGTGAAGGTTTGATCATCTGAGTCAAGTAAGTATTTTCCATTTATTTGATTCAAGTATTTTCATATTTTATAGTGTTGTGCACATATATAGAATACTGAAATAACAATACCGACATAACAGTTATAAATAAATAAATAAATAATGTATCTGATGTTTGAAACGCTACCAACTTGAAAGAGGTTCCGTGAAGTTCTTGCCCCCATGGGCTAAACTATCTCAACCTATAACTATTTTTTTTAACCCATTCTCAAGCAAAGTAGTAGTATAAGTTTAAACCCATTGTTATGTTAGACTATTTCATTCATAGAGGATCACTATGTCAGTTGCAAGACATTTTCTTTTTAATTTGTCTATGAAAACTTTGATTGATCATAAGCAAAGGACGAATTCAACATCATGTATATTGAATAATAGTTTATAGTTCCCATCATCTTAAATTAATAGAGATACTGGAAGAAAACCCTTCAATGTCTCTGATGTGTGAACACTTGTCCTGACTCCTATCAAATAGTGTTGGGCCTAGGAAATGTGTTATCATTGTTTGCACCCAAAACGTGAAGAAGAGGCCAAATCATCATTGCAAAACACCAACACAGAGATGGCAAATTTTAAGTCCATAAAACCCAAACACAAGAAAGAGAAGAGAGCAAGAGAGTAATAAAGAACTCCAAAAGGATTACCCATGTTTTGGTACTTGCCCTATATATAGAGAGGTATTATAGGAGGAATTTCAATCCAGTTGAATGGGATTCATATACAAGAGTTTGGGTAGAATTTAGATGCCCACATAGTAGTCCAATCCAACTAGAACTCCTACAAGAACATGTATTACACTATCAAAATGCTAGGTGTTGAGAACGTGTCTTCAATTCAACACGGAATCAGCCAATCGCAACCCGTTATGCGAGTGGAGTATTTGAGATTTTAACCAAAATATGATGTAGGGTTTCTTGGGATGCATATTTCCATTAAAGGATTGTTTCATGGGTTTTGTAGAGTGTGACAAAAGTGAAAGACTTTAGTTGTGAGAAGCAAGAACATATTTGTGTGAAGAGTTCTTTGGATTTTTCCTTAGGATTTTACCTTTGAGTTTTAGGAACACTCCTTTGTGCATTTTGTATTTTTTTCTCACCATTTTAGTGGAAGTTGTTGATTGTCTTTGTTCGTGGATGTAGACAATCTTGTTGAACCAACTTAAATAATGTGTTATGTGATTGTTCTTTGTTGTTTACTATTTTCTCATTTTGTTTCATGTGCATTGCATAATTAAATCCAATCTGTGTTTTTTTGTCACAACAATAAACTAGTATTAGAGTCAGGTTTGCTAAAGGTTCTTTGGATTAACTGTTGGTTGTTGTTATTTGGAGTTGTGGGTTAAAGATTCTTTGTTTAGGGATTTGCGATGGTGGCAATAAGGTTTGAGTTGGTGAAGTTCAATGAAAATAATGGTTTTGGCTTATGATAAGTTAAGGTTAAAGACCTATTGGTTTAGTAAGGTTTGCACAAGGCATTGAAAGGGGAGCCCAATGAGATGTTAGAAAGAAACTTTGAGGATAACAACTTAAAGGCAAGGAGTGTGATCCGTTTGTGCCTTGTGGATAAGGTATTTGAACAATATTCCGAATAAAGATTTTGCAACAAAGCTTTGGTTAAATCTTAAAGTTTGTACATGAAGAAATCTCTTATAAATCATCTCTACCTTAAGTTAAAACTTTATACCCTGTGAATGTGAAAAGGTATGGGTATTACTGAGCATCTTAATGAGTTTGTAAATATTATTTGTCAGTTGACATGTATTGGGTCAAAGCTTGAGAAAGAAGATAAGGCCCTAATCTTGTTTTCTCACTTCTTTCATTATTTGAGCATCTCATTATAACTATGCTCTATGGTAAGGATTCTATTGACTTAAAGAAAGTTACAACAACCTTTCTTTTAAATGAGATTAGAACAAAGGGTTATGTTAATGAGGTTCAAACTGAGAGTTTGGTTTCTCATGGGAAAACAAAGGAAAAGAGATTTAGTAGATCTCAAGAGGATTTGGAGTGTTACTATTGCAATAAGAAAGTGAACATTAAGACTAATTGTCCTAAACTCAAAGAAAAGAAAGAAAAAAATAGTAAAGTCCTCAGATGCAATTGACATTATGGAGGAAAATGTAGCTGTAGATATTGATATGGTTTTGTCTATCAATGGGGATGATGGTTTTCAAGACATTTAGATTCTTGATTTAGTTTTTTTTATCATATGTCTCAATAGGGATTTTTTTCCACCTCCAAGTCAATTGATGGTGGTATAATCTCAATGGGTAATGGTAGGCCATGCAAGATTCTTGCAATAAGGATAATCAAAATCAAAATGCATAATGGGGTTTTATTGAAACTCATACTAGTAAGGTCACGAATTTCAACATGTGACATTAACACATCACTTCACTTTATATTCAATCATTCTTAACCTATATAATTTTTTACTTTCTTTACATTCATACGCAGTAGAATAATACATCAATTCACTTTTCAATGATCACATAATTAATCACATTCTCATAAGTCTGAAATATATAAAATCTTATAAATCACAAATCATAATCTTGTAAATAATCCATAAACAATGTCTAACATTCTCATTCAATTAAATAAATAGTCTGATACAATCAAATTGATCAACTAAAATCAAATACTAAAAATCTCTAACTTATTACATCTCTTAAAATTTAAATTGAAATAAATAAATTCTCTAATCCAAATAACTGAAATAAACAAGTGTCTGGTCACGAACTCACTCTGTCTAGAACTGTTACTCTACGATCTCCTCATCATCTGTGGTGTCAGATTAGGGTATGTTTGACATACATACCAAGAAAATAGTAAACTATAAAAACAGTGGATCAAGTTTTAGCATAATTTCATAAACTAAACAAATATTTTTCTAATTTACAATTCAATATGCATAATAATTCATAAATCAATCTTATACATTGCTAAACATTTAATAAAAATTACAGTTTCATCTATAGAACAAAAATTAGTGATAACATATACTTTTACATTTATAAAATGGAATGGATCAAATCATATTTCATATCATAGCCAATACAATACAAAACATAACATATACTTGTTATCAAGTCAAAACATATAACAGTTTGTACAATTTCAACCTTAGTGAAAAGGGTCCAATTCGCACCATATAAACCCATGTGAGAAGGGTCCAATTTACATTAATTATATTTAAGTGAGAAGGGTTGCTACTACCACCTATGTGGCCAACAATAAGGATCCATAACAATTTACACCAATTATACCCAGGTGAGAAGGGTTCCATCAATAATCCCTCTTGATGGACAATTTGGTTTTCTAGCAATGCATATCATTCTCTTATAGTTTCAGTCAAATCACATAATTCATAGAAGCAACATTTAACAATTCTTTACATTGACTAATTCAAAATAACATATAAAAACATGTTTGATCAAACTAGGTATAATTTATAGAACATGTTGTTTAAAGCATATCAATATGTCCAGAACAGTACTCTTAAGAATATGTAATGGTTGGATGTAAAAATTAACATCTTTCTTTATAAAATATGATTTAAGATCATAAGAATAAATCAAAGAATTAGACATATAACTTATTGTAAAATCAATAGATCATTTACCTCTAAAATTATTTAGAAGATCAAAACAATTATTAGAATAACTTTTACAATTTTAGGAATCAAACCCTCTTCTAAAACTCTTGATTTCCATTAAAATCCTAGTTCTACATGTATTAATCATACAAAATGGATTCAAAACGGATAATCTAACTCATTAAAATCCTGTAGAATTGAAGACAAATTGTGTTATACCATTTTTTATAAAAGTATTTTATCTCTTTTAAAACCATGTTTTAGAACTTTAAGTAAAACCAAAATCATTGAAGAACTATTTAAAATCAGATCAAAACTATTTTTAATCTCTTAAAAAAAGCGAAGTTATAGAGATCTAAGAACTGAAGAATTCAAAACAAAACAATAGTTTAATGTTCTCTTACCTCTTTGTATGCAAAAACACTCCTAAGCTTCAAGCTCTTCAAAAATCATTCAAAACCTAGTTTTTTCTCTTGTTCTTCATCTTTTCTTTGTTATTAAGGTTTCTAGGTCAAATTAGGTCAATTTCTACCCATTATATTGATATCCCAAGAGTCATAGGTGAAGAAGAACCCTAATTAGGCCAAAATTAGAAGTTTTTAAACTTTAAATTTCAATTTTTGCAAAATCAGATCGATCTATATGAAAATTGGATCGATTCGACATGTTTCGAGCCATTTTTTTTGTAAAACTCTACTAGGTCGGATTCATCCGCTAAAAATTAGATCAATTTGCTAAGTTTGGATCCATTCAACATGATCGGATCAATATGGTTGGATCTATCTACCAGGTTTTTCCAAATTTGACCCCTTCAGACTAAAATGTTCATAACTTTCTCATACAAACTCCGATTTGCTCACCATTTATTTTGTTGGAAACTAGATGTCGAGATTTCAAGGGATATATATTTTTCTCAATAATTCCTTGTAATTTTTTATTAATTTATTTTTAAAGTTACCTCAAATGTGTTGGCTTGTCAACACAAACGCCTTACGAAAAAATGATCATAACTTCCTTTACAAAACTCCTAGTCACTTACCGTTTGCTACGTTAGAAAGTAGACTTTAAGAAATTTCCCTTGATGTATATCTTGCTAACTAATTCTTCTTAGATTTTTGTTAGGGTGCCTCTAAAATTATGCCTATTTACAGATCAGTATGTCAGTGTTTAAACAATCCTAAGTGTGTGCAAAACATATGTATTATGCGTGTAAAGTATAAATAAGATAAGTGTGCAAGATATATGTGAACATGTGTGTGGTGTTATAGTTGTGCTCTACACAATTCTTTGGATGAGAAAATCATTAACATTTTCTCTTTTATTTAATCATTGTCCAAACTTTTATTTACTTGTCCAAAGTTATGAGAGTGATAACCAATCTCATAACACCTTATCATAATTCCATCTAGAATCGGTCTACTTGAACCAAACCAAACCTAATCCATGAACCAGTTATTAACAATATAACAACATGTTCATGTTCTTATCTTATTATGATTTATATAGGACTATCATTGGTGCCAAAATAAGGTCATCTAGATTCTTGATCAAACAATCAATGAGTCATGATATGATAAGACTTAGTATGGTGCATCATATTGTACTTTTAACGAGTTCATATTAGATTGAAATCTTGATTGAATAAATAATCATTCGTTAAGATATTACATATATGATCACATTGGCATTAAATAGGTAAGTGGGTTTATATCCTACATTATTGTAGGATAATATTATGATTATTAATTAGATCAACCCTTTTCTAGTTATTAAAAATAATGACTATGATGGGTTCTAAGTTTGTTGATATTTAAAAAATTGACAAATTAAATGAACCTAATATTAATTTAAATAATGTTTCCTTACCTTCTCATCTAAGATAGGACTTACTATGTCATCATTACTGAGCAACCTAAGGAACCTACATAATGGAATCATAAATGGAATTCCCCAAAAGGTTAAAAAAAGTGGGATATGGATAATGAGATTGTCAAAGCCATTATCCTAACCCATATGCAAAATGATTTAGAGAATTATGGATGTCGTAGAAGTGAAATATAGTGAAAAATTCAATACCTATTTATAGTTGTTTCTTGAGAAGTACAATGGTATGCAGACGAGAGAGGAGGTAAATGTGATTAATCATGTTAATCACATTACACTACTTGCAAAGTAATTATTTGTCATAGGTAATGCAATTTTGGACAAAATGCAAGTGTATGCAATCCATAATACTCTATCATCATCATGAGATTCATTGATAACCATAATATGTTTTGGTCAAGGCTTGACTATGGACACTTTAGACAGATGCATCTCGAAACTCAAATGCCAACTAATGCACTTGACTTGATTTCCTAGGTGATTGATTGTTTTTTTAAGTGTGGGTTCACCTTTCTGGCCCTAACAGGCTTAGACCATAAATTGCATCCCTTCTTTTGGGAAAACAAAACCTTTGATTAAGAACTTAATTAGCTAAAATAAAAAAAGTAGGGTTTATAAGAGGAATTTATCGTATATTTTTGTTTATACAGAAAATGTGTTGTTACATGTATGTCTCTATTTTGGGGGTAGGGATTACCCATTTACAAGATTAGATTAGCTCCATTTTTTAAGAGCCAATCATGAATGAAGAAGAATAAATATTTTTAAAAGGAGTCCCTTCTCTTTTACCTTTGAGGTATCATGGCATTTGTCCTTCTCTTCAAATTATCTATCATCTTTTGAGAGAGATCCTATAGTACTGTCTCTTCATTAACGTACTGATCAGACAACTAAAAAATTATCTAATCAACCATCTAACCCTTATCTTATATGAGAAGATCTCATTTAATATAATAATGATGGTGAGAAGTGTTAGGCATCCCTCCTCATGGGAGGTGGGACCCACAGTCCAAGGGAAAAAAAGTCAAAGGCTCTTAATAAAAGAAAAAAAGAGATGAGTTGTTTAGAGGCAAGAACTATATATGTGTGTGTGTGTGTGTGTGTGTGTGAGAGAGAGAGAGAGAGAGAGATAGAGAGAGAAAGAGAGACCTAGAAAAAAGGGGTTCTTCTTTAAAGTAAGAAAAATAGAGGTTTTGTGCATCCTCTTTTGATTTTTTCTTTTATGTATAGGTTTTGGGTGATTGAAGGTGCAAAAGTAAGGTTTCTTTCTTTGTATGGGTATTTTGATGTTAGGATTTCTTCTTTTGAAGAATAAAAGAAAAAGAAAAAGATGAGAAGATTGGTGTTCCTTCTGTGATTATGAGGCAAGCATTCACAAATATGGGTCTTTTTCTTCAATTTTTTGGTTATTGTATTCCTCCATATTAGTGAGCCCTTCATATTTTGTATTGGAATATTTTGTTGCACTAGTGTCTCTTGGATTTTCCCTTTAGGGTTTTTCACATTAAAAATCTTAATGTATTGTGGTGTGTTTCTTTTGTCATTACTTGCTTCGCTATTTTTTGAAATTTTAGTTTGCAATGCATTTTCATTTTGTTTTGTTATATTGATTTGCTTAAGAGGACATGAAAAGTGTGTTTTCTCAACAAAAAGGTCAATGTGTTATTTGCACATTTTCTTTATTCACATGTTTATTATTGAATGTGATGGCATGCAGTTTTAGTTGTTTCCTTCATATGCTATGATTCCATGGTTTTTGCAAAGTGGGGCACATTTTCATGGCACAAGATTCACTTATAACATTTTCCCCGTGCTTTAGATGAAGTACTCATGACTTAAGGTAGGGCTCACGATCTATGTTCCTTGCAAAGGTGTGCCTTATGTGTGACTAATGTTTATTTTTTAAGGGATGGCTTATATAAGGCCACCAACACTTATAAAAAATTATTAATGGAAACTCATGGGCTTATGTTAAGGCTTATTTCCTGTGTGAGGGATTGTCCTAGAGTCATCATCCACGAGAAATGTTAGGTTCATGGATTTGAACTAGCATTCAAAGCCTATCATCATCTATAAGCAATATAAGGTGCTCTTAGGCTTGCGTTAGTGTTATACCTTTCTTAAAAGTGGTTTGAGTTTTCTTATAACTCTGGTGCACTTCATTAATTAGTCTCAAAAAAATTCATTCAGTGTCCTTGATCACCATATTTGTGGATATATAGTTTGATCATTGCCATGTGGCATATCCCCACTTACTCGTAAGGAACCTAATTATTAATTATTTGGTTTGCTGACATGTAGCAGCCAAATAGCCACCAAGGAGTGGAGTTGTTAGTTTCTATATTTTTCAACTTCATTGAAGTTTTGCTACCAACACACTCTCAACAACATTGACTCTAGAACAATAAAGGAAAAACACTCAAATTTTATAATTGTGCAAGATATTTCTAAGCCTCCTAAAAATTTAAGAAAGCAGAAAAGACAAAAAGATGATATTAAAGAATAAATCTTATTAGTGCAAGAATAATGCATGTGTGACAAGATTGGACATTTCAAGAAGGATTATCCAAATAGATTAAAACAAAGCATAAAAGACATTTCTTTCATAATGCTAGAAGCAATAAGAGTATAACCAAGTTCTGATGACATGTCGATTGACTTAAGTGTTATGAGGCATGTAGAAAAATTTAAAAACATTTAATGACATAGGAAAATATTTTCATGATCTATATGGTATGGTAATATGATACATATATGTAACATTAAATCATTATTTGGCAAACAATGATACTTTGTGCATTAAATGCACATCATGCATACAATGATATGACAGTAGGGAAAATTTTTGAGTCACGTGTAGCTGGGATTGAAATATAAAATCAATATAAGTATGTCATGTGGCACTATTGAAAAGGAAGAATAGTATATATGTTAAAAATCAATGAGCCATACAAAAACACAATAAATGCATGGACAATATATTTATATTCATTGTCCAATAAATTAATAAGCAATGTAATTGTTCTTAATATGTTTTAAAGGCACGGATAGTATATTTTGTCTTTAAAATGTTTAATTATTATGAGATGAGTAAATATACAACTCGTGATGAAAGTGAATGTAACTCAATGGAGAAAGTAAAAATGTCTTGCTCATAGATTCAAATAATCTCATTTTTGGTTAAACATAAATACTCTTGGGGTAGTGTTTGGATTGAAGATAAACATTATCCAAGATCATCCATGATTATCAAGAAGACAAGAATTATAATCCACACTGAATTTGGAAAATTCAAATTGAGATAAAGATTAAGATTTTTCATATGACTCTCATGCAGTTATAGACTCAATTTCCTACACTAACAAGGATTTCAAAATAGATCAAACATTCATGCCCATAAATAAGGCCCAATCTGTTTCGCATCAAAAAGCCTATATTCTGACGGATTCTAGCATTTCCCCCCTTGAAAGTAGCATTTTTTACTGTCTGATTAGATGGGAATACCACCCAAAAAACCACCCTTGGTATATGAGCTTTTCGTCAAACCTGGTTTCTATCGGTTTTTGCATTTCAACCAAAATGGTCAAAATTTCCTAGATTCCAATGAAAATCTCAATGGTCATAAGCATGGTAACCTTCTTTATGGCCATCACAAGCAACAATAACCTGCATTCCGACAATTATTCTCTTTTTTTTACTTTATTCTAGTTTTTTAAATATTTTTTTCATGTTTTCAATAGGGCTTGCGAATAAATCATTTGTAGGGTGGATTTTGTTCGCTCTCTGCTCTCTCGCTTGCAGGGTGGATTTGATACTCTCTCTCTCTAATACTATCC
>JAOXJP010000008.1:10123461-10140384 GCA_025762735.1 Platanus orientalis | reverse complement strand
TACAAAACACAAGACTTGAACCTTGTTTTCTTATATGGTGGCACATATATAAGTCGCATAATGTTGTCTGCATCACTTTCTTTTTGGCTTGAGATAATTAAATAAGTGTAAGAATCTTGATTTCCACATTATCTTACATTAGTGACTCTAAATGAATGAAAAGTTAGCCTTATAGAGATCCAGGCCCTTTGAAAAAGACCCTAAATGAATGGAGAAAGGATTGGAGTTGTTCAAAAGAATTTAGGATAGACCCTAAATTAATTTGAAGTCCTTTTTGAATGGTCCTAAATTAATTTTAAGCACTTTGAAGGAACACTAAATACTTGTGATAACAATGTGCTCAATTTAAGAGATGGGGAAGGAATCAATTAGGCTTTTGATTAGAAAGGATCCCAACTAGAATGGAATTAGTTGGAAACCTTAAACTCTGATACCAATTTAATGTAGGATATCTAAGCAAACAAGATTTAGGATATCTAAGCAAACAAGATTTCTACAATAATCAATTAAGAACAAAGCCTAAAGAATGGTTCTTGATTATTAAAGAATGCTGTAAATTTCAAGAAATAATTTAAGAAACTCAAAATTTCAAGAAAGATGAAAATTGAAGATAAAAATTGGGGAAATAATGTGGAAAGGTTGGGATTAATATTGTGAGATTATATATGAAAGAAATTGATGAGTGAGTGTCTGAATTAAAAATAATTTGAAAATTAATGTTGTTGGAAATTTTCTGTAGCACAGTAAAGTAAGAGATGAATATATAAAATAAGATGGAATGAAAAGATTGAAAATTAAAGAATGAAAAGATATGTAAAAAGATTAAAAGAAGAATAAGAAGATTTCTGTAGAAATTAAAATTAAAAAAAGAATATGAAAGAGAAGAGGTGACATGAGGGAGAAAGAGCAAGAAAGAGAAAATAATGAGTTAGAGAGGGAAAATATAGAGAGAGAACTCACCAATGTGAGAGGTAGGAGAAGATAATCAGCTGTATGGCCCGAAGACAAGTCTTCAAAATTTTATTTTATTCCAATTGGTTGTACAAGAGGTCTTAAGACCTATTTATAATATTAAAAACGAAATTAGACCAAAATACCCCCTCCCTATGTGGTCAGCAAAAAAAAAGAAGAAAAACCCAAAATAATTTTGAATGAATCCTATAACACTCATAAACTTCTCTAATTTAATCTTAACCCCCTCCCATGGCTCATATGACCTTATTACATTAAATTCACTAAGAAAACCCTCCCAAAACATTTTAAAAAAAAAAAAAAAAAACAATAAAATTAAAGACAAATCCTGTGGACAGCATGTAGATCACTTGGGTTTTCTTAAAAACCTTGGTCTTGGCTTCCACCAAGGTTAGAATTTCTCGAGCTATGATAATGCCACCGCATCACAAACACCCGACCTTACCACTTACCAACACTTACCTTTGGATTTAACTTTGAAAATCACAGCTGGCTTCTTAAGGCTGCATGTACTTGAAGCTTGAGACTACTTTAGGTCTTCAATGTGTCTTCAGTCTCTTTTTGCTTGGTGGTCCTCCGGTATTGATTTAGGACATGTAGCACATTTCTGAAATCGATTTGGACTTGTACAATATTTTACATTATACATATTGTCCAACACTAAGACCACATATTACATGTATTTAACACAAGTTTTGGAATAGAGATCGGCAATACACAAAATTCTTGACAAATTGAAGGCATCCAATCTATTACATTATTTTGGATGATCAGAAAAGATACGACACTTGGGTTATAATCATCTGATTAGTTTTAGTTTTGGAGTAACAGATAACTTTGGTGAGATGCATGGGAAGTTATATACCACCCTTGCATGAGCACCCCATGCATGGTTTTACTTATTGATAGATCCTCTTTGGAGTGTATCAGACGTGAACCTTAGATTTCCTTCTTTTTCAATATCTGTCACGGAGTTTCTTCATCATTTATCAACATCCTTTATTCTTAAAGCAATCTTCTTTTCTTTTATATGTCTGTAGGATGCTTTGGAACCATATATGAGCCAGAGGACACTGGAAATACATTGGGGAAAACATCATCGCAATTACGTGGACTGTTTGAATAAACAGCTCAAGAAGAATGACCAATTATATGGCTACACCTTGGATGAACTTGTCAAAGTAACCTACAACAATGGGAACCCTTTGCCAGAATTTAATGATGCTGCTCAGGTATGCTGAAGATATGGTGACATTAGAATAAAAAACAATTGGTCAGGTTGTCTTAAGTTGTTCATGTTGATTTGATTGCAACGACTACTTGGTTGTCACATGTGGCTCATGACTGACGCATATGATTTGGACAATTGATTGTGCTAGCTTGTTCAATACATGTTTTAATTGCTGAGTGGCGTGAGCAACTCAGATGTGACATTGTAGGGTAGAAATGACTCCTGACACTATTAAGATTAGTTATTCTATCACCCAGACTGACTCAGTATTGGGTTGGTAAACTAAAGTTCTCATCTTTGACTTCAGTTCATATATAACTTCCCATACTTATCTCTTGGTTGGTAATAGGACTATACCTCAATCTGTCTGTGGGCTTTACATATACAATTGCTCATAATTTTCTCAATAGCCCACAGTATCCTTTTGGTTGACCTAGGAACGTCTGTTCGGTTTATCGGTTGGGCTGGCCACCAATTGAATGACATGCTTGGAATGTCTGGTTGTTTTTTTTTTTTTTAATTATTATTTTTATTATTAATAATATTCTCTTTTGTTTTTTGGTGTGGTCTGTCCAAGAGTTGACCCGCCAATCGGATATCTAGATTGATGAGTTGGTCATGTATATCACAATCTCCCTGTTCTTTTTGTCCAAACAAAAGAATTTCTGAACTCTGATTGAGGTGCGCTGGTGTGTACTACATAAGTTTTTACTTCAACCTTGCACCTACGGTTTCAGGTTTGGAACCATGATTTCTTTTGGGAATCCATGCAACCAGGGGGCGGCAACACACCTGGAGAAGGCGTTCTTCAGCAGATTGAAAAAGATTTTGGTTCCTTCACGAATTTCAGAGAGAAGTTTTTAGATGCAGCCCTGACACTATTTGGTTCTGGCTGGATTTGGCTCGTTTGTGAGTACTTCCACTGACAAATCTTATTTCTGATTTTTCCTGAGATGGTTAATTTTTAATTCATAATTTGCATTTTTCTCTAGTATTGGAGAGGAACCTAGTTTCTGTTCGAAATAAAAAACACTAAAATTTTCAGATTTCCTTTATTATGTTTCCATGTGTTATAACTGTATTGCAGCTAGTAATGAGAACTTCAAAATTCTTGTCATGAAAATAAATGGTCTTTGTGCATTACTTGTTTTCTTAAATTTGAGGGTTGGGCAGGGGAGGGAGAAATTAGAAAGGGCAGTCAATGATAAGAGAGCACTAGGTTTTGTCTTTCTTGCAATAATATAATATCGGTTTGAATCACCATAATCCTTATGGATAATGTCATCCAATACTCTATGGATTACAAACAAGTAAAATAAGAGACCTCTTGAGTAGTCACATGAATGGCTTACAGATGGTATGGTTGCACACACCATATTATTGGTCCAGAGGCCTCCCCCTAATTTGACCCACTTGGGCGAACATAATCATCTGTAGTATGAATTTTTCATGCAATGCTTCCACATATACTGGTAAGCAGCTGGTAAACCATCCTTACCAAGGTTCATTTCTATTTTGATGGATATTTTCATTGGAAAATGTTTCAGAATATTGGTTTTCTAAGTATTAGGGAGATCTCTGCCAATGTTTTTTTGAACTGCCAGTCCCAAACTTGGATATAGGAGATGGTTGCATCAAGTGGACAGCTGGCATAAACCCAGTCAAACCCTTTAAACATCAATCCTGAAAATTTGTTGTTTCGACCTTGTGTTATGGTGTTCCCCAAAAGCAACTCACTGCATTATCACCCGGTTATAGTGAGAAATGAGAAAGGTTTAGCTAGGGTGTTCCTTGGTAGCGACATGCAGACATTGGTGCCTGGATGCAGTGAGAAGTAGGCAAGGGTTCCACACCATGGATAAGTTCAAGTAAAGAATCTAGTCCAAGAGAGTTGGATTCTTCTAGTGACTTAGAAATTGGGAACCTTGAGATGTAAGAGTATGGAGTTAGTATATTCAATGGAAGAAAAAGAGTCAATATAACTTGTCACAAGAGACAAAGTGAAAAGGGAAGCCCAGGAATTTGATGTTTATAAACTTTGGTACATGGGAGAAGGCAATGGAAATTGGAAGCATTGGGGTGGGAGTAATAGTGGATGACGATTTAAAGGAGGAAATTATAGATGTTGAAAGAAAGTTGATAGGATAATATAAATTAAACTTGTATTAGGAAAATAGATAATTAACTTAATTAGTGGATATGCACTTCAAGTAGGATTAGATGAAAGCATTAAGAAACATTTTTGGGAAAACGTGAATGTATTAACTCAAGCAATTTTTTGGGAGAGAATATTTAGAGGGGGCTTAAATGAGCATGTAGGGAAAACCAATGGAACATATGAGAGTTCATGAAGGATATGGATTTGGAAAAAGGAATGAGGTAGGTGATGCAATCCTAGAAATTGTAACAATGTTTGATCCTGCAATAACATACTTGTTTTTAAGATGAGAGAACATTTGGTGACTTTCCAAAGTGGATCAAATAGGAGCCAGATAGATATTTTTCTTACTAGGAGGATAGAATGGTCAACATGTAAAGATTGCGAGGTTGTCCTGGGAGAGAGCATAATCACATTACATAGGTTCATGATTTTAAAAGTTTGTATGAAGAGATGGATAGGAAAGAAATGATAGATTACTTACCCACGAGCTAGATGGTAGAACCTTAATAGTTAAAATTAGTGATATTAAGAGATAAATTGATAAAGGGAGATGGAATTTGGAAGAGGAAATATCTCATGTGGATTGAATGACCAGTTATATTAAAAGAATAGCAAAAGATGTGATGTAGGATCCAAAGGGAAAGGATTCCTACAAGAATTATTTAACCACAAAGGCCTAAAAGAATGTTTCTTGAATGTAAAGAATGTTGAAAATTTGAAGAAAGTATTCAAGAAAAGAATGCAAAAGATTAAAGGGGCTGAAATTTTAAGAAAGTTGGGTTTTCAAATTTGATGCCCTAAAAAGATGGGGATATGGTGGGACATGCAGCTGCCCCTTTTGTTTATATAGTACTTTATGTTTTTTTTTTTTTTAAATAAAATTTGAAAGAAAAGGTGTTATGGTTGTATGGCTAGAAGAGGGTTTGGGTTTAGGGTTCAAGAAAGGGTATTTTCAAGGAACTTCAGAATTTAGGGTTGAAAATTGGGGATTCTTGTATGGTTATGTGTGTTGGGTTATGAGAAGGCTAAACCTAAAAGGAATTAGGTTCTTATGGGAAGATAATGGTGCAATTAGAAAAAGAAGGTTTGCTAGAAAATTTTTTGTAGCATAAAAAAATGTTTAAAGAAGGTGAAGAAAAAGAAGAAAAGAACGGGGGAGGGGGGATGAGGGATGATGTGTAGGAACAAAATAGATTGTAGAAGAAGGTAGAAAAAGAAGATTAAAAGAGAGAATAAAGAATTCTCTGCAGAATCTTTAAAGAAGATTTAATAATAAAGTAACATAAGAGAGGAGATTAGAGAAGAGAGAAGAAGAAGAAAGAACAAGAAGAAAATGAAGAACTCATTTAACCATGAGGTATAGAGATACAGCCAAACCGTGGACTTTAAAAAATAACTTCAATTCATAATTTTTCTTCAATTGTTGTACAAGAGGTCTTTAGGAACTTTTTATAATAAAAAAAATAAAATTGGATTAAAACACCCCTCATTGTAAGGTCAGTAAAATAAAAAAAAAAAAAAAACTCTTGAAACACTCGTAGACTTCTTATAATTCAATTCCAACTTACTACCAATTTTCTAACTTGACTCTAATGTCCTTATTACATTAAATTCATCCACTAAAATACTCTAAAATAATTAAGACAATTTTTAAAAGTCCCAAAACTCTTCAAAAAACTTGAATTTTCTTTATTCTTGAAGCGAACTCTTTTATGTGGTGGAACATACATCAACCTTTTAGCGTTGTCTGCATCAAGATGTCTTCGGATAATCTAGAGGAAAAGCGCATTCATGTAAAGATACTTGGTGGTAGAATGATGAAATTCAAACAACCATTAGAGATGACAAGTATTGTTATAAGGGTTGGCAATAGACTAGGAATGTGGAAAAAGAAAGGCATAGACGTGTTGAAAATGAAGCTAAGAAAGCAGTATGCTTAGACTAAATTTAAAGCATACTATGATCCTTATAATGACTTTGGTACTAGGAATGGTGAGACGAATGTATACAAACATGCCAGGATGAAGCCAAGGAACATAGAGACCTAGATCATGTAAGATGGGTTAAGAGTGATAATCAAAGAGTTTTAATAAAAGATGTGAAGATTAAAGAAAGGTGGAGGAGTTATTTTTAGATATTATTAACAATGTGAGGAATGCCAATTTAGGAGGAATTAGTGGTGCCAATGATATTGAAGATCATAGGTATTTTGTTTGAATAAAGTTGTTTGAAGTTAAAGATGTGTTGAAAACGATGAAGGCAAGGTAGACATTAGGGCCATATGGTGCCCCAATTGAGGTTTGGAATGCATGGGAGACCAAAGCTTATCTTGGTTAACTAAGTTGTTCAACATGATTGCTAAAACTAAGAAAATGCGGGATGAATGGAGGAGAACTATTTAGTTGGTGATTTAGGATCCAATGTGAAAGGATTCCTATACTGATTAAATAATGAACAAAAACCTAAAATTTGAATCTTGAATGTAACGATTGCAGAAAATTAAAGAAATAATTCAAGAATTCAATTCCTTAAAGAAATATTGCAAGAAGAAATTTTGCGTTCAGCCACCCCATTTTGTTGAAGGGTACCAATGCAACAAGTTTGATGTTCAGTGCCACAACTAGTTAACTAGGTCTTCAAACGAGAAGAAATATATTCCCCCCTATTGTTAGATCTTAACACCTTAAAAGAAGTTTGAATTGTGTATGAACCATTTTATGAAATGTTTTAAAGATTGAACAAACTCCATCCTTAATTTTCATAAGATAGACCCTAGTACATTGAGAGAAGTCATCAATAAAAGTAACAAGATATTGAAACCCAAACAAAGAAGTAGTGGGAATAAGTCCCTAAACATCATAGTGAACAATGGAGGGGGAATATAACTTTTATTATTACTAAAAGGATATGAGTTTCTAATATGTTTTGATAATTGACAAACTTCATAATAAATATCCAATGAAGGAAAACAAACTAGGAAATAAATATCTTATAGATGAAAAAGACATATGACCCATGTAGTTATGCCATTGCATTAACTGAGTTTTTTTTTTTTGGACACTACTACTAGACTAGAAGGTAGGAAGTGATGAGGGTGCTGCATCAACATCAAGGAGATAAAGGCCATCATCTTTACTACCAATACCAATCGTCCTCTTAGAAATCAGGTCCTGAAAAACACTATGTGAGGGAAAAAAAAACAACAAAACAATTTAAATCTCTAGTAACATGATTAATGGATAACTAGTAGCAAATTTTGGAATATGGAGGACAGATGCTAAGGATAAAGTAGGCGAAATATATACCTTCCCTTTCCTAGAAATGGAGGATAATGTTCCATCAACAACCCTAACTTTATTTTTACCAGAATAAATAGAATATGAAGAAAATAAAGATGAAAAACCTTTCATATGGTCGGAGGCACCTGAATCAATGATTTAGGAGTTAGGATTGGGATGGAATGGAAGAAACATGGAGAGTGGTGGCATGGGTACATGCTGAGTTAATGAGGCAAAGGAGGAAGTGGAAGGAGGATGTGTTTTCATTAAGCCCCTTAACTGAGACAAACCATCGAAGATTCTCAGGTTCTTCCATAGGAACTATAACCATCCATCAAGAAGATTTACTTGTTGAAGTACTGTATTCAGGGACTTATATATAATAAGAGTACTATATACCCATATATCTTGGTATAACATATGTACTATATATTAATACTCTCTTGATATAAATACAAACTACGTATGAGACAATTGTTCCATACGGTTGATCCAAACTCAACTCTTCTCTCTCATTTCTTCTTTTTCTTATCTTTCTCTCAGACATACAAACAAGGTTTAGAACCTAAAAAATCAAGTTGGTATCAGAGCAGGATGTGGTCGGGACATAATCGGGTATCCCGACACAGGGGGGATGATGCTGATGTCAGTAGGCCGTACTATCAACCTACATGAAAGTTTAGGGTTTTGAAAGATCTTGGTCCCTTGGTGTTTGTGGTGATTTTTGCGAATTTTTTCGATGCATGGTTGAGTTTATTTCGAAGTTTTTGTGAAAAGACCCAATAAATTTCCGTTTTTGGCAAATCGTAGATCTACAATGATTGAAAGTGTTTCGGATCAATTCCTTCGAAAGGAGTGGCCATTTTTTTATGAGGAATTCGTAGAAACAAGTCTCATCTTGTTTCGTTTGGTGTAGAGAGAGATCTAGCCATTTTCGGCCAGGTGAGTTCGGGATGCCTGAGATGATTTCGGGGTAGTGTTGAGCTTGTTGTTTGTGATCTTTTTTTGATCCCTTTGAAATTTTTGAAGAGGGAATCATTTGAGATAGGTCTTGTGAAGTTAGGTTGAGATTTGAAGGGTCTGTGGTGTTTTTTCGGCCAAGTTTAGGCATGACGCCTGAGATGAAAAATTGCTCCTCTTGTTTCGTTTTTTGTGCCCTCAAACCTGAAGGTCTAGTGATGTGAATGGTGATTTGTAAGCATCTTTAGATGTTGTTTGGGTGCTTTCTCTAATTATTTGGGATGATTGTTTGTGTGAGGTAACTTTGTGAAGTGTAGAATGTTGGAAGTATCGACGGAGTCTACCAAGACGGATGATACTCGGAGTGGTCCGAGTTTTGTTGGTGCCATATCACCTATGGGTATCCAGGGGGATAATCCCGGTGCACAAATCACCACTGTCAGGTTGGATGGGACGAATTTTTTGGAATGGTCCCAATCCACGAACATGTGTATTAGTGGAAGGGGCAAACTTGGCTACCTCAATGGTCGTGTTCTAGAACTAGATGATTCAAATTCTCAGGCTTATGAGAAATGGGAGTTTGAAAATCGGATTATGATGTCATGGTTACTTAACTCGATGTAGCCACAAATCAGCCATGGTTTTTTGTTCCTTTGAACTACTAAGGATTTATGGGATTCTGTTGCACAGACATATTCCCAGGTAAAGAACTTTGTATGTATTTATCAGTTAAATCAGAAAATTGCTCATCTTCATTAGGGAGAGAAAAGTTTGGACAGTTACGTTGCCACTTTGCGTAGCATGTGGGAGGAGTTAGATCACTATGAAATATATAAGCCAAAATGCCAGGTAGATGTAGTGGTGTACAAAGAAAAAATTGAGTGAGGAATAATTTTTGAATTTCTAGCTGGGCTAAATAATGAATTTGAATTAGTCCGCGTCAACATCTTGAGTAAGGGTCAGGTTCCCTCCTTAAATGAAGTGTATGCACTAGCCCAGAGTTAAGAAAACAAGAAGAATGTTATGCATTAGTATGCTTCTGGATCTCCAGAAAGATCTGCTTTAGTTTCTACCCCCTTACAAAAGGGTGTTAAGAGCGGTTTTAAAAAACCCTTCTGCCCTAATCATGAGGATAAAGAGAAGATTCCATGGAAATGAGGATCCATTGATAAGGACAAACTCTATTGTAGTCACTGTGGGAAGATGAAACATAAACGTGAGAATTTCTAGGATCTCGTTGGCCAACTTGAAAAATTCAGTAAGCCGGAAAGTGGGTGAGCAAACTCTGTCACATCACAAGAGAGGGATATGGGTCCTACCTTTACTAACTCCAAGATAGTTGACACTGGCACTACATCCTCTGGTGACTTTTCTTGACGGATGGTTATAGTTCCCGAAGCTAAATTTGAAAATCTATGTCGGTTTATGGCACAGCTAGAGGGGCTTATGACAGTGAGTTATCCTCCTACATCCTCGTTTGCTTCCATAGAGTTAGGTACCCATGCTACTGCTTTCTATATCTCTCCATTCAGACCTTCATCATTGATTATTGATTCAGGAGCATCAGATCACATGACAAGTTTGTCATCATTATTTTCCACGTACTCTATTTGTTCTGGTTGAGAAGAAGTTAGAGTGGTAGACGGGACATTGTCCTCCATTTTTGGGAAAGGCAGTGTCAACGTCTCACCAACTATGTCTCTATCCTCAATTTTGCATGTTCCTAAATTTGCAACTAACTTGTTGTCCATTAGTCGTATCAGTCGAGATTTAAATTGCTCAGTCATTTTCTTTCCATCTCACTGTGTTTTTCAAGACCTGGATTTTATGCAGACAATTGGGAGTGGTCATGTAGCTGATAGACTTTACTTCCTTGATGACAGTGTGGACTCTTGTTTGTCAACAACTTGTCTTCAGTATTTATGATTGTCATTTGAGTAATAAAGATCAATTAATGCAATGACATAATCGGTTGGGTCATTTATCTATGGTTTCTTTACGTGTTTTGTTTCCAAGTTTATTTGAGTCTGGCGTCGAGTCTAATATTCAGTGTGAAGTTTGTCAATTATCCAAACATGTTCGGAACACTTATTCTCCTAGTATTAATAATAAAAGTTCTGTTCCTTTTTCTTTGGTGCACTTTGATGTTTGGGGACCTTCCCCTACCACTTCTCTCTTTGGATTTCGCTACTTTGTTTCATTTGTTGATGATTACTCATGGTGCATGTGGTTATGTTTGATGAAAACCAAGGGAGACGTTTTTTCAATATTTCATACCTTTCACAGGATAGTTCAGACTCAATTTGGTGCATCTATTAAAGTTCTCAGATCTGATAATGGGGAAGAATACATATCATCTCAGTCGCAAAAGTATTTGACAGAATGTGGTATCATATATCAGGCATTGTGTGTTCACACTCCTTAATAGAATGGTATCGCTGAATGAAAAAACCGCCATTTGATTGGAAGTGACGCGAGCGCTTTTATTTGGTATGAATGTCCCAAAAACCTTTTAGTCTAAAGCCCTTCTTACTGTTGCTTATTTGATAAATCGCATACCTTTCAAGATACTTCATCTTAAATCACCTATTGCTGTCTTGTGTCCTAACAATCCTCTCTATCTTGTGCCCCCCAAAGTGTTTTGATGTGTTTGTTACGTTCATATACATAAAGGAGATCGGTCAAAATTTGACCTGCTTATCGAAAAATGTATATTTTTGGGCTATTCATCTGCTTAAAAGGGCTACAAGAGCTACAACCTGGGAACTAGTAAAAAGTTTGTTTCGATGGATGCTACTTTTTTTGAGTCTATTATGTTTTTCTCTCGTTCCAACACCTCTTTTTAAGGGGAGAGTTTAAGTCATGAAGACAGGTCTCAATATTTGCCTTCAATGCTCCCACTTTCCACTCCAGTTTCTCCATTCTCCTTTGATATCCCAACTCTAGACAATGGGAAAGATCTACTTATTTATACAAGGAGGAAGGACACAACAAGCGAACCACCCCTGGTTGCCTCTTTGGATCCAGGTAATTCTCCAGCTCATATTCCTCCAGTTTCTTCTACTAATGATATTCATTCTGCAAATGATGATGATCTTCCCATGACACTTTGCAATGGAAAGAGATCTTGTACTAACCATCCTGTCGCTAACTTTGTATCTTATAAGACTTTGATCCTGTATACTGTACTTTTGTTGGATCTGTATCTTCTGTACAGTCCCTTCCAGTCTGAAAGAAATAATCTCTCAGAGTCTGTGGTGAAATGCAATGTGTGAGGAGATCACAACATTGGAGAAAAATGGAACATGGGAACTTGTGGACCTCCTAATGGGAAAACAACTAGTAGGGTGCAAGTGAGTTTATACTGTTAAATACAAAGCATATGGATCCATTGACAGGTATAAAGCAAGACTAGTAGCAAAGGGATTCACTCAGAAATATGGTATTGATTACTAAGAAACCTTTGCTCTAGTGGGCAAGATGAATTCCATCCGAGTGTTACTATCTATTGCAGCTAACAAAGAATGACCATTTTGGCAATTGGATGTGAAGAATGCATTTCTTCATGGTGATCTATAGGAAGTGTATATGATGCTATCTCCAGGCTTCAAGATTCTAGGAAGTGAGGGTAAGGTGTGCAAACTAAGGAAGACATTGTATGGACTTAAGCAATCACCAAGGGCGTGGTTTGAGAGGTTTAGTGGTAGTTTAACCAAAATTGGTTTCAAGCAATCCCAAGCAGATCATACTCTATTTGTTAAACACTCGTTGAAAGAAACTATAACATTCATTGTGTATGTGGATGATATAATAGTCATGGGAGATGACTCAGAGGAAATACACCAACCAAAGGCTCATTTGAGTAGTGAGTTTAAAGTAAAGGATTTGGGCACACTTTGTTATTTCCTTGGTCTTGAAGTTGCTCGTTCCAAGAAAGGTATCTTCATATCTCAGAGAAAGTATGTTTTGGATTTACTGAGACAGGCTTATTAGGGGCATGACTGGTAGAAACCCCTATTGAAGTTAACCATGGGTTGAATGATCATGATGGAAGGCCATTGATAGATGCTGGATGATATCAGCGACTTGCTGGAAAGCTTATCTATCTTGCACTCGCAAGGCCAAATATAGCTTTTGTAGTTGGAGTTGTTAGTCAGTTCATGCATGCACCACGAACAACATATCTATAAACTACCTTTCGCATTTTAAGGGCGCTGCTATTTTCAAACAATGACCATGTGAAAGTTGAGGTGTATACAGATGCAGACTAGGCAGGATCAATCACGAATAGATGCTCAACCTCCGGTTACTGTTCATTTGTAGGTGGAAATCTTGTAACATGGAAAAGCAAAAAAAAATCAGTGGTTGCTAGATTAAGTGCTGAAGTATAATATAGATCAATGGCACATGGGATTTGTAAAGCCCTTTGGTTAAGGCTTCTGTTGCATGAGATTAACCTTAAGGTACAGATCCCGATGAGCCTATATTGTGATAATAAGTTACCCCGTAGTATCTCTCACAATCCTGTGCAACATGACTAGACTAAGCACATAGAAGTGGACCGGCATTTCATCAGAGAGAAGATATTATGCAGACTGATTTATACTCCTGTGGGCATCGCGGAAAGACCCAGGGAGGTCTGCCTGCCCCCCACTTCGGGGGAGAACCAAAGCCCAGCCTGTCAGCCTTTGGGCTGTGGTTTCCGGAGTCGCCACCAACTCGGGTTTCTACAGGTGGGGTTGGACGCTTGCCTCCTTTCCATGGGAAGGGAGGATTTGGGCCTTTTCAGAGGCTTGTGCTAGCTACTCGGGCCTAGGGTTAACTCTCTTTACTGGTCTGGTTTTTCAGGTTCTGGGTAAGCTGTTTGGTTGCAATTGGGGAAGGTGTTAGGCACTCCAATCACCTACCTTTTTAGGGTGGCTCCTCTGACCTAACCATTTTTTTAGATTCATTAAGTAGTGAATGAAACAAAGGGTTAAAGGGGGTTTTGTATTAGTATACCTGATCTTTCAGGCATACAATTGATCTCTGGTACGCCTGATCTTTCACAGAGTGAAAGATCAGGCGTATGGCTTTAATTGGGTCCCACTTGATCCTTGTTATTAATTCCAGATGCTGGAATTTATACAGAATGCATATTTTTATAGTTTTATAGATATATGGGCTGCTATGAGTGTTCACACTTGGGGACAGAGTTTGAAGCCATTTTAATTAGGTATGCCTGAAATGATCAGGGTACGCTTGAAATCCATATATGCCTGATCTTTCACAGAGTGGGAGATCAGACGTACTGCCTCAATTTGGCCCTTTTTTGTCTTGATGATGTGTCAAATGGCTGAGGGTTTAAATTGAAATGATTTTAGGCTTTATCAGCACCCAAATTTTGACTTGGGTCATTTGATAGCATAAGGACAGCATAACAACATTTAAGCATTAAGACTCTAATCACCAATGGTTTATGAAGAACAAATCTGTACTCTAGGAGGTTAGGCATTCCCAAAGAAGTCTTTGCAGATACTCTAGTCACAATTAACCAGTCAAAACACCTCATTACAACCCAAAATGCACTATCTCAAGACAAATCCTAATCTCTCACAAAAACATCAACAGGACTTTGAGGGTCCACATTCAAGAATCCACTCATGTTTGTAATTTTCCCGACCTCCATAAGCCTTTCATCAGCAAAGCTTCATAGGTGGCAAAATGACCATTTTGCTCTTTTTGCCTTCAAAGGCCCATAACTCACTACCTATTATTCAGATCACTGAATTCCTCTCATCTATATAAGCCTTCTTGTCGTGAAGCATCACAGACAAAGAACCCTCATTTTCACATTACCGTTTCACCCTTTTCACCTCTAAGAATTCACCCCTCGACCCTCAAAGGATCCCTGACCTCTCCCATTGTCAGAATGGTGTAATTTCAGACCCTATGCACCCCTGTTTCTCCCAACTTCGAGAAACTTATCACAGAGTCGACACTCATCAAGATGGGCAATAGTCAACCTCTCAACTTAGGTTAACCCTGACCTGAAAATGACCATTGGAAAAGCTCTCAGAGATTCATCCGATCCCTAAATCCTGAAAGGACAATTGCCCAATCTCGGCCCTTGCCCTTATCGTAATTTGGTTCCGACCGGTCCGTTGTGACTGGATCATTCGAGACTTCAAAACCAGATCCTGAGTTCACCTTATTCCAAGCCCGAGAGCCACTGAGAAGGGTCACGCAGTAAAAATACGGAAAAGTCAAAAAGTAATCATTACACTATGCCTTAAGGCATTTAACTCATTAATGGAATTAAGGGTATTCACACCTTAAGACAAAGTTACCAATCCTTGGATGAGCATCTTTCCTAGTGCACCCTTACCCTTACCTTTAGATCTAGGTGCTGAATTTCACATCCTTAAGGTCTCACTCATGTCCCTCCAAATGGCACCTTGATGCCCCACCCTTGTTACTTGCAACTTACCTACACCTATCAAATGGCATCTAAACCGACCCCTTTGTCCACCTCACCAATCCATGTAAACTAACACACTCTCATCCTCACCCTCCATTCAGTTAGCCCAAACCAATCCTAACCCTTCATTTATTCAAGCCACTTGTTCATGACCTTAACACAAATGTCACCCATGCACCCCATAGCCCTCCACCTCATTTTGCTAAACACATCTTCACCCTCCACCTAGGAACCCTTAGGATCAATCCTAGCCCTCTATGAAACCAAATTGAGGCTATAAATAGCCCTAATTTTGTTCAGCCAAAGGTTGGCAACAAAAACCCTAAAATCCCTAAGAGAAAGAAGATGAAGAAGAAGAAAAAGAAAGGAAATTGCAAACCCTAGGTCATTGAGACCCAAGGTAAGCCTAAACTATACTCTAATTCATCTTTGTTATTTTCATATGATCATCTAGTATGTAGTTATGTTGTCTAAACTATGCTAGCAATTTGCTTAAACTCGGGTTACATAGTAGAGGCTCAATAGCCTATACTTGTTTTCATTTCTTAACATGCTTTAGTGTAGAATTTTTTATGAATTTTACATTAATCTATTGAAGCCCAAATTTTAGTATGTTTCACTAGACATATTCCTACTTGTGTATTTAATTTCATGATTTTAAGGGTCGTGGAAGGCCTCGAGATGGCCCCCCTAAATAGACCCTAAAATCTAGGTCTTTTAAGACCTAGATCAATTGAATATTTATGAATTTTTGTTTGAATTTTGTATACATGATCTAAGGCCCAATTTTTTATATGATATGCTTGTATATACTGCTTGTTAGCATGCACAATTTCACAATTTTTTTAAAACCCTAAGGTCTCCAAAATCGAGAAATCCAACTGCTGGATTTTCTCCCAATAACTAACGCCTAATTTTTAATGAATTAAAAATGAACAAATAGGCATTAGGAGAAAAATCAAGCATCGAGATCTGGGACCCACCCCAAGGAGCCCTAATTCTTCTCGAACTGTGTACCATGGCACATATAGCTTCTAAGATTCATTTTTATGTATGTGCACCTCTGTGGGTCCTTATTTCTATCCCAATGCCTGAATTTAATTTTAGGCATTGGATGAAAATTCAAGCATTGGAATGAATTTTAGGCGTTAACCCTAGGCCTAAAAATTATGCTTTTTAAAAAATTAGTTAAGTGTAAATTCACCGTAGGGTTAGTGTAAAGACCCTGGAGAAACCCCACCCCTCTTGACCCCACTTGGGTGGTCCAAAATCCTAGTTGGTTGTTGGTTTAGCACCCAATGCCTGATTTTCACCCTGAATTAAAATTTAAGAGTTGAAAAATCAGGTGTCAGACTAAAAAACAAGTGTTAAGCCTGTGACAGATGACTATATGGCCTATTTTAGGTGATTATATCTCCACATGGCCTATACTTAGAACCCCTAAGGTTGCATAATGTAACCCTAAGAAACTTTCCTTGAACCAAACCATGGGTCCCACAATGTTGGGATCCACTAAACCACCCCAGAAGACTACATAAAGGTGTTAATTTGATCAGATTGCCTAACGCCTAATTTTCACCCTGAATTAAAATTCAAGCGTTGAAAAAACAGGCGTTGAGATAAAAAAAAATAAAAAATAAAAAATAAACAGGGGTTAAGCCTGTGAGACAAAAAAATAATAATTTCTTTCTCTTTTCTTCCCTTTCATTAGGGTTGACACCTAACCCTAAGGAGCTAACTAGTGAGCCAATTAGAGGGGTCTACCATCCCTCTAAAGACCTAACCCATGAGGGGTTTCCTGCAATTAGAATAAGACAAAATAAATGATAGTTTCTGGACTGTTTAGAAGCCAACGCCTGAT
>JAOXJP010000008.1:10102103-10123361 GCA_025762735.1 Platanus orientalis | reverse complement strand
GTATGGTCTCAAACAAGCTGCAAGAGGTATGAAAAACTCACAAAGTTTCTTCTTGATCGTCATTTTGATTGATGAGGTGTTGACAAAATACTCTTCGTCAAGAAGAAAAATGGTCATATACTCATTGCTCAAATATATGTAGATGACATCATTTTTGGGTCTACCAATGAGGAGATGTCTTATGGTTTTGCCTAAACAATGAAATCAGAATTTGAGATGAGTATGAAAGAAGAATTGAGGTTCTTAAATGAAGCAAATAAATGATGACATCTTCTTAAGTCAAACCAAGTTTACAAAAGACCTAGTCTCCAAGTTTGGATTGCAAGAATCCAAACCAGCTAACACCCCCATTAGCACAAGTTATAAGATCACTAAAGACCTTGAGGGAGCTGAGGTCGATTCCACCTACTATAGGAGCATCATTGGGAGTTTACTCTACTTGATTGCGAGTAGACTAGACATTGCATTCAGTGTAGGTGTGTGTGCTAGATACCAAACTACTCCTAAAGAATCACATCTTAAGGTAACTAAAAGAATTATCTAGTATATCCACGGGACTATAGAGTTTGGTTATGGCATCCATTTGACACCACATCTAAGATTGCAAGGTACTTAGATGTGGATTAGGCAGGCGATGTGGAGGATCGCAAGAGCACAAATAATGGTTGTTTTTATATTGGCAATAGTCTTGTTTCTTGGCATAGTAAAAAATAAAACTCCATTTCTCTGTCAACTACCAAAGCTGAGTATATTGTAATTAGTAGTGGATGCACTCAACTTCTCTAGATGAAGCAAATGTTCAAAGACTATAAGTTATCGCAAGGAACCATGAGTTTGTTTGTTGACAACAAGAGTGCAATTGACATCTCCAAGAACCCGGTTCAACACTTAATGACCAAACATATAGATATTAGGCATCACTTCATCAGGGAATTGGTGGAGAAAAAAGTGGTGTCCTTAGATAATGTGAATATAGAATACCAGTTGACATATATTCTAACAAAACCCCTTAATTCAAGGAGGTTTGAATATCTGAGGAGTGATATAGGGTTGTGTGCCATGGGATGAGTCTTAGAAACTCATACTAGAGTGTTTAGGGTCCATTGGATGTGACCAAACACATGGACTAGGAGTGTCCCCCACTCCTTGCACACATATGCTGTCATTGAGGAGTAACAACATGTGTGATTGATGTAGTTTTGTCCAAAAATCGCATGCGATTTCAAACCCTCGTTAAAACCCAAATTGCATTTTTTTTTCAAGTTCATTCACCTACAAAACGAAGCAATTGAGCTCCCCTCTTGGGCGTTTGAGCTCTCCACGTCTCTCCCTCTGTCCCAAATGCTTGAATTTATCCTCCATCCTTATAAATTAGGATCCTTGCCTACATTTCTCTCATTCAAATCAAAATGGTTTAGAAGAAGCTTGCTACATGGGCTTTCAAGCCTTTAAAAGGTGGTACATCCTAGGCAACTCCTTTTCCTGCTGCAGACAGAGACAAACGACCCATGGGTGAAGGTTCTCAAGGGAGGAAGAGAACCAAAGGGCATTAGGAAAATGGTCTCTCTCCCTTCCAAGATAGGAAGGCTCACGAATCCTTCAAGAAGATTTTCTCAAAGTGCTAACTTATCATCGATGTGCAACATGGACATTGAGGTGCTTCGCACCATGGAGATGTACGAGTAGATGATGGCTCGCGGGTGGCTTCCCTATTTTGACTTCCAGGGACCCATTTAAGATGAATAGGTATAGATTTTTTAGTCCAACATGTTTGGAGAGAACAACCGAGACAATTCTTTCTACTCCACCGTGTACGAATGTCCAATTTCTATGAATCCTGATTATGTGGCCAAGCTTTTCCAGATTCTATGAGAAACAGATGGAATAGAGTTTTCCACAAAGCTCACTCCGAGAGAGAAAGTTGGGGCACGAAGCTCCCCTATATATATATATATATATTCATTTTTCACACCTTAGGATCAATCTTAGAACACCAGGGATTGATCCTAGGTGTTTCTGAGCCAAATCTAGGATTTTTAGCATTCTAGGATTGATCTTGAAAATTTTAGGATCGATTCCTAGAATTTTTAGGATCAATTCTAAACTTTCTATAATGCCATATTTGAATAGAGCTCATCGAGCCAATCGTTTTGAGTATTTACGGGCCTGAGCAGATATTAAAATAAAAAATTATGGTCATTTTAAGTTTAAATCTATTTTAAGTTTATTTTTAGACTAATTTTGATATTTCAATGATCTAATTATTATGAGATCTTCTTAAGGTTTGGACAACTCATTTTTAGGTTATTATATATATACCCGTAGTCAAGTTTACATCTAAACACTTATTTACCAATATTTATTTTTTAAGTTTATTCTTAAAATTCATTATTGGCTTCTTGAGGTGACTTTGTACTAAAAAGTTTGAGATATCTTTACTTCTTCAATGATATTTGATTTTTTAGACCTTTTGACTTAATGCTTATTTTTTTTTTTAACTTAGATTTTATATAATTTATAAATTTACAAATGCAACTTTTATAAGACCACCGATTATATGACTATAACAAGCATATACTTATACAAATTTTGAAAAGGATTGATAATACATAATTTATAACTAAGAATCTTCCATAACTGCAATGGACATTTATGCAATGGACATTTACAACTGAGTTTGTTTACGATGAAAGAAATTGAGCTACTACTCTTTTGCCAATGTACACTCCGAGTCGAGTCAAACCTTTGTCGTGGGCGTTCGTCACCCAAGCACCGGGCAGAAATATCATCTAGCGCGCCACTGTTTCTTTAGCGCCTTTTTAGCATTTTTCAGCTGGGCAACACTCCTCAACGGTATGTCCATTTCAGCCCCGACAATGCGAGTTCTCAACTTCGTCCTCCGAACAGCCCCCTTTTGATCTTCTATTCAACCAAGAATCTCTAGGGTTTCATCCTTTCTTGGCATCGCAACTCTCTAGGGTTTTAAAAATCTTTAGTTAAGCAATTGACAATACAGACCCATAGATTTTGCAGAAGAAGTTGGAATGAAGCGCGTATTTGAAGAAATCTCCGATGACGAATGGGAGAATCACACATTTAAGCCATCCAGAATCCTCAAAAAGGGAAATACTCCTCCGATCGAATCGTTTGCTTATCAGCCAAAGAAGCATGACAATTCCTACGATAGCAGCGGTGGTTGTGTGGAAATTAAGGAGAATCTGGAGGATGACGACGCGGACATTTCGGAAATCCAGCCACAGGTGAACCGTTCCCGTAGGTTCGTTGTCGACGAGGACAGCGACGAGGATTTTGCACAACTGGTTGAAATCCGATCAGCAGAGGAGGAGATCCAGCCGGTTTTTGTGGAAGAAGACGAGGAGGAGGATGTCATTGGTAAGGCTCTGCAGAAATGCGCAGAGATATCAGCAGAGTTGCGGAAAGAACTTTACGGTTCTTCAATGTCCTCGTGCGATAGGTACGCGGAGGTCGAATCTTCATCTGTGAGAATTGTGACCCAGGTACTCGTAGTTAGTTTTAAATTAACTTATGGTTGTTCTCATTATTGTTCTTTTTTTTTTTCATAATCGGAGTTCAATTCTGTTTCAATAGGATGATATTGATGCGGCCTGTGCGACGGATGAGTCAGATTTTCAGCCACTTCTTAAACCGTATCAGCTTGTTGGTGTCAACTTTCTTCTTCTGTTGCATCGGAAGAATATCGGTGGAGGTATTTCTGTCTTTTCAATCTCTCTCTCTCTCTCTCTCTCTCTCTCTGTGGGATCAGGATCAAGTCCTAGTTCTGCTTCCTTCGGACTTGGACATGAAATGAAATGTTGGGGTGTTAATCACTTCAATCTAAATTAGCTCTGTTTGCATAAAGTTGACTCTACTGTGGGATTAATGTTTCATCAAACGGATTAAATTGGACCCATGAAGAAGACGTGATGATAAATGGTTTCTTTGTTTTTAATTTTAATCTTGGTGTTTGAATATACGTATCTGTGAAGATTTCATAAAACAGGACACCCAAGATACTGGGTGTTTTCTTGCCTTCATGATCATTGAAAAGTATTTTTTGTCAAAAGAAAACTGGAAGATATTATCATTGGACACCAAACGTAAAAGAATATTTAATTCTTTATTTTGATGTTAGATATCTGTTCTATGATCTCCAAAGAAAGCAAATGTGTATGGTCTTGCCTGTGATTTCTGAAGATATCACGTCTCAAATGCTACAAAGCCCCAGTCCTCCAGCTCATGGAAGAGCTGAGACTACTAACTAAGAATTAGCTTCTTCAAACGTAACGGGCTGCATTGGAGCCTGAAAGGCTGAAGAGTTATTTGCAAGGCATAAATTTGGAGGTTATATACCCTGTTTTGGATATTTTTCACTGACCACTAGAATAAAAAATGATTCGCCAAATTTTCACTAACCTTGTGGAGCTATTCTAACTTCATTATCTGAATGCTTAAATTCAAGACTTGAAAAGTCTACGAGTACCTACCCCATCCTCCACCCTCATTAGCATGTGTGGTGGTTAAAATATCATGAAGAAGTTCTCATAGCATCAAAGGAAGTTACAGAATTTAAGAAAATTGTTGGGTTTTGTTTTCGTCTCCTTTGTATTTTTAGTTCTGACATTAATTTGTGCTGCCTATTATCTCATTTGTTCCTCTTGTAGTTGGGTCAGTCATTTGATATGTTTTAGGTGGGAGAGTGTTTTTAGCTTCATTTTTTAATGTAGGTTGCATGTGCAAGTGATGCAAGTAGACATCGTAGGAGATTACTTAACGCAATAAATAGGTAAAAACTAGATTCCTACTCATCAAATCATGTTCCCTTAAGTTCCAATCAGAAGTTAAGTATGGATTCAAGCTCTAATAGGCCCAATTCAAGGCTTATAAAGAACCAAAATGCAATTATAATCAAACACACACACTATGAAACCTTAAAATCAGAATAGAGAATCAATTCAACAACTCAATACATAAAACTTGAACTCAGGGAAAACAAATTGCAATAGGTATCCAATAAAAGAGAGAGATGATATCAAGCTTAATCAGACTTATGCACAGTACTCAAAAAGGTATTAGCTCACTGTTTTAGTTTCCAGAGTATCAAAACAGCAAGTTATAACAGGCTGTGTTCTTACTCGAGGGTTTAGAACTTACTCAATAAGTTGCTGATCTAATAACAGGATGAACAGCCTTTAAAACTAGAATGGGACTATATAGAGCTGATGTTAATTCCTGCAGAATTTAAGGTTAAGAAAATAACAAAGAACTTTGACAGGTATCCACTTAGGTATTTTAGCAAACAGGTAGTGGGTTCAAGTCTGTTAAAGGAGTACAAACATGAATTCAGCAATAAGAATTAAGTCTGACTTGGTATATGAACGGAAGTCAGCAGATGTAATGGGGTTCTCAGGTCTGGCCGCAAGGCTTGGGACCAAGATATATTCAAGTCTGAATATATGTAGCAGGTCAGGGTTTAACTTAGGAACAATGGTAAGTTACAGGGAGTTTTGATTTTGGGAACCTGGTTTAATGGCTTTTGGGTTTAGGCCTTACAAAACTGATCACGGAGATGTTTGAGAACAGCTGCAGGTAAAGGATAACTTGTAGAAATCCTGCCGATGGGTTCTAGATGGGTATGGTTCTGCATAAAAACAAATAAACAGGTTTTTTTGTTTTAGGGTTTCAAGAAACCACCACAGTCCATCACACAGAGGAAAAGAAGTAGAGGAAGAAGAAGAAGATAAGGTACCTGGTTCAAGGTAATCCCCACCACATGAACACCTTTTGGCGTCTCACCAAAGAATTCAAACCTTGGGAATATCCTTCGAGGAACCAGTCACAGGTTTTTTTTAACACTCCACTAAGAGCAAGAACAAATTCCAATTGTATTTTATCAATAATAATCGATTACAAAAACTTCCCCTCCTCTATATAACCATCACACTTTCTAAAAACCTAAGGTTGTCGATTCCCCTTTCTGAAAAAACAGATCACTCCACTTTAAAGTCGTTCCCTACTAAAAATCCATTACAAAATGTCCACTTCCCAAAATACCCCTAAAACAAAACTCTATTGACCTTTATGTCTTGTCCTAATAAAACACAATATAATGACCAAAACAAACATATAAAAATAGCTAATAAAATCTAAAAAAAAACACTAATAACTCTCCATATACCATGACCCCAACAAGATGAACTCCATGTGGGCCTCATGGGCTGATGTAAGTGGGCCCCACCTGTCAAGCTGTACTCGAACTCTAGTGAGATGCTCCTCCTCCAACATACACCTTAGTAGGTGTGTCGTGAGCTTGGATGTCCTCATCAATATTGTATTGTCTCAAGTTATTGAGAGTTGTTTGTTACCTTTTTTGGGAAGTCTATTTGGTGGGCCTGCAAGAATTAAGTGCTTGGCAGTAGGTTTTTGTTGTTTAAGTGTTATCCTTGGCCAAAGCTTTAGTAATCAGCTCAAGATGACCGACTTGTTTTGCCATAGCCCTCATGAAGGTACCCATACATATAAAGATATAGAACTGCTAGAACCTCATTTAGTTGTAGAAGATGAACCCATCCAGTTGAACTATCACCACTGATACTCATGATGTTGATTGTCCCTGCCAAAATCTTAACAATGCCATAGTTGAGATGGAAATGAATCTTATCTCATCCTCCTTGTCCTCCTAGTGGTATCTTTGTCATTGATAAGTGGACATGACTCAGGTGGATGTTCACTGTGGTCATTGTCCTTAGTGGCATGATCCCATCACCTTCTTGTTGAAGTGTATACATTCTTGTACTAAGGGAATTGATGCAGGATGGCCTAAGGATGTTGTAAACATGTGGGACTGTGGGTAATGGGTCCAAATGAAGTCCAAAGAAGGACTGAAAATAAACCCAAGTGAATATGTTTATTAGGGTTTTAATGAGCGGCCAAATCAAAAGCTTCAAATCTGGACATAACTTTAGATGAGTTTAATATAGTCTAGGAATGTCAGAATTGTCTGAAATTTTATATGGCAATAGATTTATGAGTGAAGAACAACCCAGAAAAATTTCAAATTTAATGGATGATTAAAAGTATATAAACTCTTCAAAACTCAGGTTTGTACATGGAAATCCACAAGAACAACAAATAAAAGAGCTTAATAGGATTGGGTAAACAATTCAGAATGTGTTAGAAATTGGTAGTCAAGCAAACAAAGAAGTAAGCAATAAACTCAAAAAATTTCAATTGATTTGGATTAGTATTAATGGTTCAACTTATAGAATTCCGACTGCTGTCCGCAATATAGCATCAAACTAAAGAACTTGATTGAGGTTAAAGGAAATAATAGAAGAAGAGAAAAAGAGTAAGGGGCTGTGCATAGTAACACAAGAATAATATTATAATAAGAGAAGAAGAATAATATGAAGAATAACAAGAAGGATTGTTAGCAGTACCAATCACTAATAGAGTTTGTAACAGCACCACCTGTTTACAAGAGATCCCATAGCACCAACCGCAGAGAAAAGAAGAAGCATCAACTTCCACTTAGGGTTTCAATAACTTTTGTTTCATAAAATCTTTATTTCATTCATTGGGGTTGGGGTGATGCAGTACAAAGGGGAAGATACCAAAATTGATGTATCACAATTTCCGAAAGTCTCAAATAATTTAAAATAATGGATGCGAAAGCAAAATAAATCAAGAATTGAATTTTAGAACAGATATCCATGAAAATTTAGAAATCAATAAATAGAGTCAAAGAAAAGGAGTTAGAATGAATTAAAAGTGAAAATAAGAAGAAAAGAAGCAGGAAAGACCCAAAATGCCCCTATGGTGCATCAAAAAATTTCGAAAAATTTTAGGATAGTTTTTGACATGTTTAAGGGTTCTACAGTTAAAATTTTATGAAATTTCAATAAAATTAGATGAGTCAAATAAAAGAATTTCAGAAAAGTGAATGTTCTTTGATGGAGGTTTTCAATACTTGCACATGAAATATGAAAAAAAAAAAAAAAAGAATAATGATAAAAAGAAGAAGAGAGTAGTCTAGAAAGAAAGATAAAGTTAAGAAGAAATGAAAAGAGAAAGAAAATGAAGAGATATACCTTGAAGGAGAGAGGGAGCTTGCAATGCACCTATGGAAGAAGAAGAGAGAGGGGAACCATGAGTGGCATCGACCTTTGAAGAAGGAGAGATAGACTGGGCCCACGGCTTACCTTGGGAACACCCAATTGAATAAAACTTTAATAATTCTTCATTGTATTAATCAAGGGGAGGGGGTGCCTTTAAATAGGTTTACAACCTATAGAATTTAGAAAGTACAAAATTAGAAATTTGCTAATCACCTTAACTTAGAGACCAAGTATTACTAAAAGCTTACTTTCTTAATTAAAAAACTATTAAAACTTCAAAATTGCTTCATAAGACATTAAAAAACCCTTCTAAAACATGACTTTCCTAAAGTTTAAAACTATTAAAAATTAAGATTTTCTTAAACTCAGCTTTCTAAAAACACTATTATCGTTTTTCACTGATACCCCCTTAGTAATTTGGTCATAACTTTTTCAAATCACCTTGGATTTGTGCAATCTTGGTCTCGTTAGAAAGGTAACTGAATAAAAGCCAAAACGACAAGTTTTGACCTCTGAAAAGTGGGCTAAAATATAAAAAACGGGATTTCAACTAAAAACCAAAAAATCTGAACTACCCAAACACTATTATCCTTATTACAAAAATAACACACCCCTTACAAAATTTGAAATTACCCCACATAACATGTAAATTTAAATCTGGCCCTCTTATGTGAGGGCACATACATAAGTCGCATAATATTGTCTGCATCATGGGGTTATTTAAATAGAGTACAAAGTCGGAGTTTTTAGAAATCCATATTTCCTCACAATATGCTACTTTCTAATTTCCTAAACTTGACCCTCAAGTATTACTAAATACTTATGGTCCTACTTGCTAAAACAAGAAAACTACTTAAATCTTAAACTTGCAGACCAAACAATACTAAAAACATATAAAATATAACTTTCTAAAAATTCTATTCGTGTCACACATTGATACCCCTTCAGTAGTTTGGTCTTAACTTTCACAAATATCATCAGATTTGCGAAACCTTGGTTTCTTTGGAAATGTAACTGAATAACTTTTTTAAAGACACCAAAATTGAGTCAAAAAGACAAGTTTTGGTCTTAGAAAACTTTGGACTAAAAGTAAGTTACGGGATTACAATAAGTAAAACCGTAATTTAGCCTTGGGTTTCAAGTCTTATTACAAAAAAGACAAAAAAAAAATAATTTTCTTACTCTACCCTCATAACCCATTAATCACGCATGATCATCTAATTTCTTTTTGTTCTTCATGGATGCTCCCCCATCATTCTCCCCCGGTGGGAAAGAATACGCCCATAAATTTGTTGTTGAAGAATTCTCCATGTTTGATTTTGAACTTGGTGTTGTTGGCAAGACTATTCCGAATGTTTCCACAATGTAATTGTTGTTGGTCCCATTGGTGTTCAGATTGTATACTTGTATTCATGCCCATCAGGTGTGTGGAGAATCTTCTTGTGTAATCTATCCTCTTTGTCTCCTATGGAAATGACAACAAAGAGAAATGGGTCAACATGAGAATTTGTCTCATTGTCAAGCCATGCATTATGCATAAATGTATCATCTAAGATTGTTTTGTCAGCAAGTTCTATATCATCTTCATTATCCAGTTTCTCATTAACCTCATTAGAAACATTGAAGTCATCTTCATCTTCATTTGTTTTCACCTAGGATGGTTGTTCATCATGAGATTCCATGATATGTTTATCTTTTTTTTAAACTTCATCTGACACATCTTTCTCCATGGCTTTAACTGGTACATCTTTCTTCATATCAGAATTCCAAACAAGAGGTTGAGGAATAGGAGTAGGATGTTTTAGCTTTTGTCTGAGTTGATAACATTGACCATATATGAAAATTTGTAAGACATGGGTCTCCTCATTATAGCAAGAACTCCTTTCATTAATCCATGGCTTTTCGAAGACCACTTCACATTCTGAAGGGAATATTTCACATTCGGCACTATCAATATTATATCCCCTTTTGAACTGAATAGTAAAATCTTCATCATGATAAGAACAATAATTTTGGTCTTCAGCATTTTATGGGATCTTCTTCTCCACAACACTTGACAAAATCAGATTTTCCTCATATTTATCACTGATTAGAACTTTGATTACATTCCTGGACTGGAGATTAAACTTTGGTCTAATCTCATAAAACCATATTCTAGGATTTGACTTTGATACCAATTGATGTAGGACAACCTAGGGATGCTGTAAACCTACGAGTAATGGGCCCAAATGACATCAAAAGAAAGACTGAAAATAAATCTAAGTGAATATATTGATTAGGGTTTTAATGAGTGGCCAAATTAGAAACCTTAAATATGGACAGAAATTTAGATGATTTTAACCGGACCATGGAATGTTAGAATTGTCTGAAATTTTACATGGCAATAGATTTATAAGTGAGGAACAACCCAGAAAAATTTCAGATTAAATGGATGATTAAAAGTATATAAACTCATTAAAACTCGCGACGCACATGGAGATCCAACAGAACAGCAAATAAAAGAGCTTAAAATGATTGGGTAAATAACTCAGGAAGTGTTATAAATTAGTAGACAAGCAAATAAGGAAGTAAACAATAAATTCAGAAAATTTCAATTGATTTGGATTAGTATTGATGGTTCAACTTACAGAATTCCAATTGCTATAAAAAATATAGCATCAAATTAAGAGAACTTGAATGAGTTTAAAGGAAATAACAGAAGAAAAGAAGAAGAATAAGGGGCTGTGAATAGTAACACATGAACAATATTATAGGGGGAGAATCATAATAATAATAATAATAATAATAATAATAATAATAAGATGGAGTGTTAGCAGCACCAACCACCAACAGGGTTTGTAGCAACACCAATTGTCTATAAGAGATCCTACAACACCAATCATAGGGAAAAGAAGCACCAACTTCCACTTAGGGTTTCAATTAACTTTGTTTCATACAATCTCCATTCCATTCGTTAGGGTTGGGGTGATTTAAATAGAGTATAAAATCTGAGTTTTTAGAAACTCATATTCCCTCTTAGTGTGCTACTTTCTAATTTCCTTTACTTGACCCTCAAGTATTACTAATTACTTAATATCCCACTTGCTAAAACAAGAAAGCTACTTAAAACCTAAACTTGTTGTCCAAACAATTCTAAACTTAAAACTTTCCAAAAAACTTATCAAAGAAAACTTTCTAAAAATTCTATTCCTATCACACACTGATACCCCTTAAGTACTTTGGTCATAACTTTCACAAATCACATCGAATTTGCGAAATCTTGGTCTTTTCGGAATGGTAACTGAATAACCTTTTTAAAGATACCAAAATTCAGTCAAAATGCAAGTTTTGACCTTAGAAAATTGGGCTAAAGTAAGTTACAGGATTATAATAAGTAAAAACCTAAAACTCTAATTTGATCTTAGCTTTCAAGCCTTATTACACAAAAGACCAAATTAAATAAATTTTCTACTCTACCTTTACTAACCATTAATCACCCATGATCATCTAATTTCTTCTTGTTCTTTATAGATGTTCCCACATTAGGTATATTAGTCTTTGCTACATAGTATTTGTACTTAAATTGTATACACAGTATATAATAGATGTATTAGTATAAAAAGCTGAAATACAATAGAGAAAATATACTCTCAAATTTTGTCCCGTACATATAGCCTACTATCTTCTTGTTCCTTCTTTAGTTATCTTTAAACCTACAAGAATAAAACCTACATAAATCAACTTGATATCAGAGCCAAAGAGATGCCAAGGAAGTATTGAGCCAAGGAGTAAAGAAGACATGCTGATATCAGCAGGTCGTACACTAACGTCAGTTGTGTGAGACCAAGGGTTGTTGATCTTGGATCGCTTGATCCTTCTGAGTCGTTTGATGGAAGATTTGGCTGCATTTAGGTGATTTTTTAGATTTTGGAAATTTTCTCGATCTGGTCTTTTTGAGGGATTTTTGATTTGTGCGATTGGGTGCTTTATGGTCATTTTTCATAAGGAATCTAATGGGAAAAGTCTCACTCAATTCTGATGCATATTGAGTTATGAGCTTTTTATGCAACACCAAACCCTAAAAATCATGATTTGGGGCTATATTTGTACGTCTTCCTCTCATTTGATGTTTTCTACAACTCGAATGGTGTGGATTCATGATTGTGTGCAGTATGAGGTCGTGTGACCTAGCTTTACATGCTTTCTTGGCTGTTTGGCGTTTTTCCTGCAAGTTGAAGAGGGTTTTTGGGTTGAATGACCCTATCGGTGGTGTATTGGAAATCATACAACAATTGTTGAATGACCCTAATGAGGGTTTGCCACCTTAAATGACAAGTTTCTCAAGTTTCTTTGCCACCTTAAATGACATTGATAACACCAAAATATAAATATATTGGGAGGTTGGAGAGAACAACCTTAATGAGGGTTATTCTGCCGCCCAATGAGATATATGATCATTTCCTGGAGGCAAGCCTTTTCTCCACTTTTTCAATGACCGGATCCTAAAGTCTCCCCAAATGCGGATTCCCCCTAGGAGGAAGACCAATGTATTTAAGGGGTCATTCTTCCACTCTGCAACCCAAAAAGTTGGCTAAAGACCGGAGATAAGAAATATCCACATTGGCACCAGCAATACTAGATATTCCCCCGTTGACATTTAATCTTGATTTCAATTCAAACACTTGAATGATATTATTTCAAATTTGAAATATTTGAGGAGGAAGGGTTGATGAAGATGAGTATCATCTGCGAATTAAAGATGTGAAATGGAAAAGTCTGAGGCAGCAATCTTGAATCCTTCCACAAGGTTTGCACGTACAATATGGGAGAGAAGAGCACTAAGTGAGTCCGCTACCAAGGAGAAAAGCAAAGGTGACAGTGGGTCTCCATCTCTAAACCCTATAGAAGCACTAAAGAAACCTTTTGAGGTACCATTTATCTGGATGGAAAACCAACGAAACCTTACACACCCCATCATCCAAGTAATCGATTTAGTACCCAAGCCTTTCATAGAGAGCATCCATTCCAAAAAATCCCAGTTCACACTGTCAAAGGCTTTCACAAGGTCAATTTTGTAGACAAGACCTGGGGATCCAGATTTCTTCCAAGAGTCAACACACTCATTTGCCACGAGGATTCCATCAATAACTTGTCTGCTACCCTTTATGAAAGCACCCTAAGTATTAGATTATGGCATGCATGACGTTCCTGAGCCTACAAGAAAGGACTTTTGCAACAATTTTAGATAGCCTCCCAACAAGACTAAGGGATGGTAGTCAATTGGAACATAATTTTCATTACAAAAATGGTGCCTTGCTAGTATTTTGGACATAATGTTCTAGATGACATTGGATTCAAAAGATTTGAATTTGTTGGAAATGTTGAACAACCTTTCAAATGACACGAAAATCATGTTAAATAGGTAACTTTAGACTCCAAAAATAACGCCTGAAGAAAAGTAATGGTAATAGCACTTTCACTTTCCTAAAAACTATCCAACTACAAATATGACTCCTAAACAAACTTAGAAAATGTCATTATCCAGTGTTGGTCCCATAACTATGGGGTGATGGGAGGGTTGGACTGGAGATAGACCTAACCTTTGGCTTTTATTGCACAAAGTGGTTGCTCACGAGACTCAAACCCGCGTTTTCACGCTGGCAGTCCGAGTCACTTCCATTGCACCAAAGCAATGACCCCTTCCTAAACAAAGAAATTAAATAAAATCAAACCAATAAATATGAATCTGTTCTTATTATATTCTGAACTTAAAATCTTAATAAAGAATTCTAATTAAACAACTACTAAAACTAGTGGAACCATGGACATGGGTCTTTTGGATCTGCTGGACTTGATTTGATGGGCTTCAAATATGGACTTTCTAGGCCCAGAAATTAGAATATGGGTTGTTTTGTATCTCCCATCACGGTGTTCATGTATCTGTATTTAATTGGTGGATCTATATTAGCCGATTAACTGTATTCTTAGGATTTGGGATCAGAAGGATTTGCCTCTTAGATACATATGCAACTGACACCTGCACCTGAACTCAAGTTAAATATATGGTGGTATCATGGTAAAGCTTCAGGTTGTGTTCTGTCAGACACAATTTTTGTTTTCTTGAAAACATGCCTTGAGATGTCAGGTGGACGGTGATATATGTTTTTTTTGTTATATGCTTTTGATTTAGGTATAGTCTAGAAAGTAACTAATTAGCCTTTTTTTTTCTTTCTTATGTTCGTCTTTTTTGTTCCATGCAGCCATCTTGGCAGATGAGATGGGTCTTGGTAAGACCATACAGGTATGTTGGCTTTGTGACCTTGCTATGCTGCATGGTAATTTCATCGCTTGAATTTGTATGAGATCATGATCATTTTCTTGTCACAGGCTATCACATATTTAACCCTGCTGAAGCACTTGGACAATAACCCAGGTCCCCATTTAATTGTCTGCCCTGCTTCTCTTTTGGAGAACTGGGAAAGAGAGCTCAAAAGGTGGTGCCCATCATTTTCTGTCCTCCAGTATCATGGGGCTGGGCGAGCAGCCTACTCGAAGGAGTTGAGCTCTTTAGCTAAGGCTGGTCTTCCACCTCCATTTAATGTGCTTCTAGTGTGTTACTCGCTTTTTGAACGTCACAGGTTTGCATTGAGGTTTCATCTCTAACATTTGTATTTGGGATACCATTTCCAATATTGATGTTATAGACGATTAATACTCTTTTTGCAGTGTGCAGCAGAAAGATGACCGCAAAGTTCTGAAGCGTTGGCGGTGGAACTGTGTGCTGATGGATGAAGCTCATGCTTTGAAGGATAAAAATAGCTATCGATGGAAAAACCTTATGTCTGTTGCACAAAATGCAAACCAGCGTCTGATGCTGACAGGGACACCACTTCAAAATGATTTACATGTATGCTTCTGGGTTATTGCCTTTCCTTAAATTTGCTACTTTGAAATTTAGTCATGTATATTTGATGAGGCATTGGTTGCTTGACATCGCTTTTCTACAACAGTGTCATGTTGACGAGTAAAAATGGTTTTTCATTTAAAAGAAAACTATAATAAATGGGGAGTGTCTCACATGTACTGAGGAATATGTGTATCTGAAGATATGGCTTACATATGGGGACACATTAGCCACATGTACATGATGCATCAGTTGTCCTTTTAGTAGCTGAGTATTTGATCAACATTAGACAATCTGAAGAACCTTTGAGTAACTTCATAATTAGTGTCTTAGGTAAATAGAGAAATGGCAATGTGAACCATATTTATACTTTCATCATATTGGATAAAGGATGGATGCTCAACTTCAGCATGACTATCTCATGAAACACAAGATTTATATGTTGTACTACTTCTATGTTGCATTACTGATGCAGGATGCAGAACTCATATCTAAAGTTGTGAGCCTGGAAAATCCATATTTGAAGCCCTTCAAATCTAGTCTAGTAGGCACAAGAGACCTATGAGTTCATGGTTCTACTAGTTTTAATGGTTGTTATTGTTGTTTTTATTATTTTTTAAAATTTTATTCTTTATGACTCTTTATTATGTTAAAAAGTTCAGCTATTATTTTGTTAATTTTTATTAATTTCTAAGTTAGTTTAGGAGTCTTATTAGTTGCAGGATATTATTTTTTAGGCCTTATTTTTAGAGTCTATACTTTGATTTGATTTTGGTTTTATTTGAAAGGTAATTGAAATATCTTTCTAACGAATCCAAGATCTCGCAAATCCAATATGATTTGGGTAAGTTATGGATAAAATGATGGCAAGATAACACATTTTCATAGGAATTATCCATTTTAGGGTGATATTTTAATTAGAAGTTAGAGTTTAGTCTATAAATATTGAGGAGATGGAGTGGTATAGTAAGTAAGATTTTTTTATTTTATTTTATTGAACACTGTTTATGCTTTGGTATATTCTTTTAGTGTTGATTTCAACTTTCATCTCTTGAAGGTGATGATGCTTTTTAAGGCTTCTAGGTGTTAATTTCTGGAGTTCTATCGGTGCTGATTCCAAGAGTTTCAATGGTGCTGATTTTATTGAGTTTATCTTGTCTTTCTTCGTTTACTTTTGTTTATTTAAGGCATGTTGAGCAGAAATTTGGGGTCTCAAGCAGCATGATACATTGGGGAAATTGGATATTGAGTGTTGAGCAGATAATTATGGGCATGTGACATGCCTCAACTACCTTGAGGAAAAGAAAAACCAATAACATGGCCAGACATGCACTCGTTGATCTCTTATATAAGTTTCTAGCAAAATGATTTCTAAAGCATTTATAATATGCTTTATCATTGCAGTAATTCCAAAGCTAAACTCTATTAACCTTACCTGGAAAAGTCAATAAAGCATCCTCATGTCAGTATTTTGATGCATACCAATGTTCAATGGCTTACTGTAGTGGACCTAAAAGCATTTGTGTGCAGGAGCTATGGTCATTATTGGAGTTTATGATGCCTGATATTTTTGCAACTGGAGATGTGGATCTGAAAAAGTTATTAAATGCAGAAGATGGAGATTTGATTGCCCATATTAAATCCATCTTGGGCCCCTTTATATTGAGGCGGTTAAAATCTGATGTAATGCAGCAACTTGTCCCTAAGCTACAGAGGGTATGTCAGGCGTTTAATTTCCTGGTTAAGTTTCATATGAGTAATTCCAGTTTCTCCAAAAACTTAATGCTGCAAGTGGGGTCTTAACTTGATATTGCCTTTCTCCCATTTATTTTTTCATATTATTTACTACATTCTAGAAGAGCTAACCAAAAATTATTTCAGGTTGAATATGTATTCATGGAAAAGCAACAGGAAGATGCATATAAAGAAGCCATTGAGCAGTATCGTGCAGCTTCTCGAGCTCGTATTGCAAAATTTTCAGATGTTAATTCAAATAAAATTGTTGAAGCTCTTCCACGGCGTCAGATTTCCAACTATTTTTTTCAGCTTCGCAAGGTGATGAGACCTTTTCTTGTCTTCTTTTGGTTCCTCATTCAGACCATTAGGATCTGATTCTGTACATCTTATCCTTATGCTTATGTCAGATTGCAAATCATCCTTTACTGGTGAGGCGTATTTACAGTGATGAGGATGTTGTTCGTTTTGCTAGAATTTTGTATCCAAAAGGAACATTTGGCTTTGAATGCACCTTTGATAGAGTGATTGAAGAGCTAAAGAGTTACAATGATTTTGCTATCCACCAGGTATTTTTTTCCCTTGACACTTATTTCTCTTTTTCTTTGCTTCTTTGTTTGGCATGCTGGCTCAGTTATTGGATGGTGCTGGAAATGCTATTGCAGCATGGCTAGACCATAACTTGATATGAGTGCATGTGCATATAGACCATAACTTTATACTGCAATCCTTTTCCCCCTTCATAGTTCTTCACTTTTACAAATGAAATTAAACTATTACATGCCAAAACAAGAAATCCATGTCTCTTCTGTTGTTATTGTATTTTGTTCCAGACTGTAGACTTTCCCATTTTCATTCAAAATGATGGAGAAATTCACTATGGGAAAACTTCATGCATGCTAGTAGCGGTGTTCACCAGGTGCAGCCTGGGAGCTGACATTGGGGTCTGGGCTCCTGACCAGCCTTGGCCTCGGCAACACCTCTATGGACATTTTCATTTTGGTCAATCTTAAATGATGTTGGGAAGGGAAGTGGAAATTTAATACTTTGTCAGAATAATGGTCATATCTATCTGTATTACTCTCTAAAAAGATGCTGAAATCTTGTTGGGAAACTGGTTCAAGATTATGCTTGTTGAAGTGGATGAACAAACTGAATGCCTCTGAAATGTGTCCTTGTGAAAGTCAAAATTTTGTAATGTCACTATAATTCTATATAAAATCTGACATTTTAGCATTTGACCTTGTTGATCTGAAAGAATGATGTTAGTACGGTTGTTGAAATCAATCATATAGAAGCACAAGTTTTAGATGATTCTGGATGCTGTATTTAGGTGGAGAAGTGATGCTTAATGAAATGGGGCTAGGGTGGAAAGGTGTGAAAGAGATAAAGGGTTGATTGTAGACTATGTAACAAAGGATTTTGCGATAACAGAAAAAGAAAAGAATGGAGAAAGAGAAGATAGTAACTAGAGTCACACTAATTGAACTTAGGGGTTACACCTAGGGTTGAAAGCATCACACCTACCAAATTCTGTTGTCACACCAGGGAATAGCCGTAGGCCTTGGCATTTTTATTCATTCAATAATTCTCCATCAATAATTTACAACCCGGACTTCCAAATCCCACTCTAAATTGACTTCTTAAAAAAAATTCTAATACAGTTAATTCCGTTACAAAGTGATACCTTACCAGTATTTAAGGCCATATCTCTTTTAAATCACATCATATTCACAAGATTTTGCACTTGTTGGAAAGGAATTTTAATAGCCTTTCAATTAGCATCAGTATCAATTGAAACAAATTATTTCTAACTCTTCAAAATAAAGCCCAAAGAGAAGTGATGGAAATAGATCCTTTATTGAAACCTATTCTACTTGAAAATAAACAAACCCCCCCAAACTGAATGGCAAAACTAAAGCCTAGAACAAAATAACACTGCTCAAATTAACATCTAACCAAATAAAAAATTGATGCAAGAGCATCTACGATCATCAAGAAGAAAGTAGGTGATCATTGATAATCAAGTGTGGTCCACCTAGATTTTTATTTTTATTTTTGTTAATGGGTTTTTATATATTTGGACTTGTAATCACGGAACTCACTTTTAGCTTTAATTTTTGATGCAGTCCATGCTAAGATGAGTCTTCTATATGTTCCACCCATAAAAGGGCTAAATTCAAAAGCCCCGTGCACATTTCAGATTGTGTTAGTGGGGGTATTTTAGAGTTTTAGGTGATATTGGGGTATTTTGTAATAAGTCATTAATCCATGGGTGTTTTGGGAATGTCTGGTTTAATTTAAGTCAAGTCATTAGGTAGGATTTTGGTCAATAACGTGGGGTCCAATGCTAACTGGTCAACAACTTCGAGAATCTTAATTAGTTGTTCTCAAGTAGGTATAAATAAGATTTGGTCAATCAGCTCACATTGAGTTGAACGATTGCCTTTTTAGGAATAGAGTTTAGAAGTCTAATCTAAATAGGAGTCTTAGTATTTAGAAGTTTCTAAATTTTTAGATTTCCAAAATATTTGAGTTGTGACTTTTTTAAAGGGCTGTTGCCAACGATTTATGCAGGGAAAATTATGAAGAAATAAAGTTTATGTTTTTCGGTCTCATGGTTGGTGCTGTGAATCCATCTGGTGGTTGGTGCCCTAGATAACCAATCAGTTGGTGCTGATTGGTACTCTTCTTCCTCTTCTTTCTTCTACGACTTATCACTTTTATATTTTTCTAATTCTTCTACTATCATTCTCTTTTATCTCATCATTGTTTTTGGTGTTTCTCTATTTCTATTTCCCATTACTTTTGAAGTCGATGTGCTGCTGTTCTGAGAGATTGACATCGCTTTCTGCTGGTATTTCAAAAACTATTACAATACACTATTCTGAACTCACGAAAACAGCAGAATTCAGCAATTTTGGGACAGATTTCTAGGTCAAATCGCCCCCTCTAGAAGTTTCTGTTTCAGTGATTTTCTTCCTACATGAGTTAAGTAAATATAGTCACAAACGCCTATTGATTTCCTTCTGTGGTTACTAAGTTTCTGCCAACCCTAAGCTAGTTATTATTTTCTATTGTTGCTAGATTTCTGGAACAGCCTGGTAAAGCTAACTGTTCGATATACTTTTCCTCCTCTGAGTTGGGATTTGGAGGAATTATTACTAAGATCATTGGGCACTTCCCTACCAAATTTCATCTTGTTTTAAGCATTCTCCTCAGAGTTATCACATTCTGTTTGAGTCATCCTTTCTGTCCAGAATCTGAACCAGAACTGATCTTTTATATGTTTTCCATACTTTCCATTATCTGATCAGTTTGAAAATTTATAGGATGATCCTTGATACCCTAAAATACTTTCGTGTGTTATTTGAAGCTATTTGGGTACACCTAACCTTTATTTCTGAATTGACAAAGTTTTGTCCAGCACTATAATCATACAGTGGGCCCATTATCCGCAGGTCTACAACATTCCCATAGGCTGTCCTGCACCAATTTTTAAAGGTTAAAGCTTGATGTTTGGCTAGGTTGTGGTATCATTAGAAAGGTTATTCGGTTACCTTTCTACGAGACCAAGATTTTGCATAGCTTATGTAATTCGGGAGAGTTATGACCAAATTACTGAAGGGGATTCAATATTGACAGGAATTGTGTTCTTTATTAGGTTTATTTTGTTTTAGGGTTTAGGGTTATGTGAATACAAAATTATAATTGGGCCAATATTATTTGAGTTAAGTAAGGTCTTAAGTTTTTGTATACTTGAGACACAAGTTACATTATTAGTTGGTTTGGTTATAAGAGAGTAAAAGTTTCTAAAAGAGTTAAAAGGGGTTAGTTTCTAAATATCATATGATGTAATCTATACAAAGGGGTCAAGCCCATACGTTTGGAATAGAGATTGATTTTGAGTATTGAAGTTTTTGCTTTGCTTGGGTGTTTGAAGTTGGATTTCATTCCATCCCTACCCTACTGTTAGATTGTGGAGAGGACTTGGAGGTCTCAAACTTATAACAGTTTGGAACTACTACAGGTTCTCTCTCTCTCTCTCTCTCTACTTTTATTTTATTTGTTCAAGGTCATTGCTTCAGTGCAATGGTAGTGGCTTGGGTTGTCCAGCATGACAATGTGGGTTCAAGTCTGGTGAGCAGCCACTTTGTGCAAAAAACCAAAGGTTAGGTCTGTTTCCTGTCCACCCCTCCCAGCTCCCCGTATGTATGGGACCAACACTAGGTAATGACCTTTTTTATTTTATTTGTTCATAATTTTTATTGTTGAAGAAGGCATTGTATTACTACAAATTTGATCCAGTTTAGCCATCAAACCCTGGAAGATAAGTCTATTTCAGTCCTTGAAATCAGATTTTTTGTTGAGTTATTCTATTAGTTACTTGGATTTTATGTCATGAGATTCTCCTTAATTCTGGACTATTTGATCTCCATCATTATTATATATCATTCCATTCAATCTGGTTTTCTTCTTCTCTTGTGAGCTTAATCAGTATATATA
>JAOXJP010000008.1:10065929-10081559 GCA_025762735.1 Platanus orientalis | reverse complement strand
AAAAGTGGACCCTCAAAGTCCTATTGATGCTTTTGAAAGGTATTAGGGTTTGTCTTGAAATGATGCTTTTGGGCTGTGATATGGCTCTTTGATTGATTCATTTGTGTCTGAAACATTTGAAAAGACTTTCCCAGAAGTGACTAACCTTCTAGGGTTCAGGTTGGCCCTTCCAAAGCTGAGGGTGTTCAAAGTTCTACCTTTTAATAGCTGTTATACTGACCTTATACCATCACATGACTAGAGACAAAATTTGGGTACTTACATAACCTAAGAGAGTAATCTTTAATACTACCTATTCAACAAAAAAAAAAAAAAACCAAACACCCATGTAAAAGAAATGTATATTTTCATTAATTTTAGATGATTTTTTCTACCTAAACAATCTCTTAGTTAGCACTGATTTATTGGCAGTTCCCAATCATTGTTACAATACAAAGTTAGAAAGCACAGACATTGACATGGGACATGGTTATAACAAGATACTGACATGGTGATACGGCAATTCTAGAAAAACTAGGATACGATAGGCAAAGATATAGTAATTAATTAATTTATTTATATTTTTAGCTATATTTTATGTTAATATTATGTTTATAAAATAAATAACAAGCATTAAAAAATTTGAAAACATATCTAAACTAATTTAAAAGCAATAATACATAGCAAAGGAGTACATTCATACCCATACAATGATGATTAGTCTTTAGATGATAAAGTACTAAGAGCTCAAATTAATTACAATGGAAATAAAAAAGTGGTGGCCAAAAAATGGCTTGTGGGGGTGCTAATGCCACATGGGCACATAATTCAATCTTCCCTATGACCCCAAGCATCGGAGCAGACAGCAGGTAGACCAAAAAGAGTTTTTCGATCGTCTGTCCAACCACTGATTTAAACAAAATCAAGAGATTTGGGAAGAGGAGGGTACTGCCTTCCAAATTAACTCTTTTTGCCTTGTTAGAACATGGACTTCACCACATTTCACACCAATACAACAATATTATTAGGTAAAATCAAGTAAAACTAAGTAAATGAACATTAATACATAAATGAATCACTTACAAAGTTGATAATCAGACTAAAATTTGAAATACCAGACTACTTGAGACTTGTCGACGACAAGATATAGATCGAAGTTTGCCAGAAATGACTAAAACTTGTGTGTCAAGCTGTAAGAGTTGATTAATGACAAATTATAGATTGGAGATATATAGAATCTAGCTGAAATTTGTATGCCAAATCCATAAGAACTTCTTGATGACGAATACAAACTGGGATTCTAATCCATAGCGATATGGACTAAAGTAGAAAAAGATAAACCCATTGCAGGTGGATAAATTGATAGAGACATTTTTGTTGATATTGAACGGTTGTTCTTTCTCGTCACCTTCTTCCTCTATTTATAGAGTTTTTAGGCAATTGATACCATGTTTTCCTTGATTGCACATTCATGGAGGTTGCCCTCGTTTTTCCTTGCACTTCTAAACCTGAAAATGATCCTCCTTGCGTGTTTACAGCTAAGAGCATCCACGCAATACCACCTCTATATTGTGGCTTTGCATCATGGTTTTCTTCCAATTCTCGCATGCCTCTTTTTTCCTAATTTTCTATTGCAGTTAGCGATCCAAAATTGTCTGATTTGGTTCTCTTCTCCACGTTTATTCCCCACATTTCTATGATTTGGGGAATGGGAAGTTGGATAACAATGTGAGAAGACTTCTCCTCTAAGTTTTCTCTCTCTATGTGCCACATGTCCCTGTTCTGGAAGCATCTGGTCATGGAGATCTACCTCTGCCACATGTCTTGATCTGATGGTTCCCATCTTTCCCTAGCTTCTCTCTCTCTTTCTATAGGTCATGTAGCAGTCTTTTAAAGAGTTTAAAGTCTTTAAAATTCTTCAAAGCCTTGACCTAGTGCCAGTTGTGTTCACCTATATGAGTTGAGATTTTTTGGGTGTAAACAAAAAGACAGATAAGAGAAAAGATAATTGTGTGCTACATTTTCAAGCCTTTCTCACACTCCACTGACTTTATCTTTGATTTTCTTCTTTTTCTTCCTTTTTCTTCTTCTTCATCTTCTTTTTCTTCTCTTCCTTCTCTTTCCTCTTTTCTCTTTCGTAGGGTTGAGGTTGTTGGTTTTGCAACCCGACGCCCCCCTTTCCCTTTTTATTTTGTTTCTTATTAGAATTTATTATGATACATTTTTTGGATATTTCTTCAATTAACCCCCCTTCTTTTAGTTATTTTACCAGTCCCCTTAAAATGTTGTTTTCCTATTGTGTCCAAAAAAATATTCTCTGACATTCCGCAAACACACATGCGGAGGTATCCCCTATGTGTTTGTATTTGATACGTTTTGGACAAAGACACATAGAGGATTTTGGAGTGTCTGTGCTTCCTACACAGAGTATCCACATATGATGCCCTAGACTAGTACACGTATCACTAAGCCCAAAACTCTTAAGAGTTTCCTACCACAGGATTTGTACAATGGATGTAGAACCAATGTCTAGAACACGTCTCATGTATAGACGATTGGGACCCATCACTTATTGGCACTATCAATGAGAGATTGCATAGCCTCTAACGCCAAGGTTCATCAACATGATTAAGTGTTTTTTGAGCATCTAATGTATATATTAGCCCTGGTACTGCCTTCAGAGAAGATGTATCAGGTTTGAACCCTATCAATAGCACTTGTATGCAATTGTGCGTTGATACTTCCTCTCCCGTGTTGCGGGGTCTCATACTAAGTGTGGCAATCAGTAGGCCCCAGACTAGGTCCAATAAAAGGACTTTTTTTGGAAGGGTGTGGATGGTAAAATTCTACCACACAATCAATCAAATTAAATTTCTTCTTTCTTAAATCTAGTTCAACCAAAGTTGGAGTTCAAATGTGGCTGGAAGCCTTCTCTAGTGGTTCTCACATCGATGTGGTACCTACCGAAAGACCTTCGACGATCAAGTTAACAGGGTTTGTTGTCAAAAGAAGTAAATGAATTGATTTCAGTTACTTAGAGAATGATTGCCATGCCTCTTTTATTGAATTTGATTGGTTCTTATCCCTTTTTTCATGAGATTAAGATTCTACCTGCTATGGAGCTTATCCTTAGATCATGGGAGGTTATGATCTTATTTGTTGACTCCCTTTGACTAGTTTTTGTTGAGCCGTTTGAATAGATTTCTCAGATTTGCTTTAGGAGCAAATCTGGTTTAGATCGGAGAAAATCTAGTTTAGATCATGATCTTGACATTGAAATCAGGTATGTTATGTTGTTGAGTGAAAGGTGCTGCAGTTTGACGTGTTCAATGTGCTTCTACATGTGTTTTGATGTATTGGACGTTTAAGAGTTTGGTTTTACATGTATGGGGTCTAGACTGATATTCTTTGGTCTAAGTTATGTTCGAGCCAGAACCTGGGTTGGTTCGGCTTGATGTTGCCACGTATTTGCTTGTGAGTGGTAGCGGTTGTTTGCCCATTACGATATGGTGTCTGATCACCCACCCCTATATGCTGATTTTTGCCTAAAAACTCCTGGATGGGTTTCATTTAGTGGTGGATTATGTATGGGGCCCAGACTGGTTCTAAGGTCTTAAGAGCCTTGGGCCAAGATTATGTGTTGTGAGACTGACACTAGTACATATCTACTGCCCTAAGTTAGATTCGACCCAGGTCTATATCTGCTCTGTACTATTAATCGAAAATTGCACAGTTTGAAGTGGAATAATCGATTGGTTTTGGTCAAGCGGATCTCATATATGAGCTGCAGATTCTATTCACGCAAGAAATGTTTGATATACTAAGGGCCTGTTTGGAAGCCACCTGTAATGTAATCATTTCATTTCAAATTTCAAAGGCATTTGTACGCATAAAATGATGGTTCAAAATGAACTCATTCAGAATTATACTGATTTGTAACTTGTTAACTAAAATTAGAATTGAAGTCATCTTATTAGCTTTTTTTATAAAATGAAATGAATCAATGATATATGTTATCAAGTATAAATTTGAATGAGTTCATTTTGAACCAACACCTTGTGGCTACAAATACCTTTGAAATTTGAAATGAAATGATTTTATTACAGGTCGCTGCCAAACACAGCCTAAATAATTGCAAAGTATGAAAAATATATTTGTGCTTCTCTTAAGTATTCTTTTTATTGGTAGCCCCGTGGACCGACTGACTACAGTGCAGGATCCGCGAACATGGCGAGTGAAACAATGCCAACGTACAATTGCAGATAAGAGTTGCTGATTGGGTTTGAACCCAAGACCTCTTCTCTAGAGAGGTATGGCATATAAAAATATTGGATTTTAAACATATAGGATAAAAAATATGGTAGAATACAGATATGCTTTTTCATATTCTTGGGCAAAACTTTTTACTAAATGTTTGATTGTTGAAATCGAAGTATACCCAAAAATTGATCTATGGGCATGACTAGCTCTGGGTTTTTAGGCCCTAGACGGTCCCACCTATAAAATGTGCCCACCAACCCATCCAATCCTGCTATGAACTCAAGAAAGATGATACTTATTAGTTCCTATAAACGTCTAATAAACCACATGCTTTTAACTTTCTGCAAAGAAACTGTGAGTATCTCTGTCCAGGAAGAGTTCATTTATTGAATTCAGTATGACCCAAGGATCCTGTTTGGTTGATGTCTTTCAAACAAAATTATAGTTTGTAATCTAAGCCACATTTTTTTATTTTTTTTATTTTTGGCGGGAAGAGTGTTCATTTGTTATTTTAAAATGATATAAATAAGCAAAATGGAGAAACAAAACCGTTTTGTAAGGGTCAGGAATCTAAACCCAAGAAGTAAAGAATAAAATCTCATTTTTAAGAAATATCAGAACCCACATTCTTTCTTTACCCAGATTAAAAAATTCCAAGTTTGGAACTGAATTTGCTTCCAACCTTTCTTTCTTTCTCAACCCACTTCGGAAATATGCCTTTCCACATTCCTCACCCTTACGTTCTGGCCCTGTTACCAGCCACCCATTCTCAATTCCAATCGCTTAACTTGTCGGAAAGCAACCTTTCTATAAATTTCTATTAAACCCAGCGACCTCTCTGTAATTTTCCATCAAACCAGCAACCTCTCTATAAATTTCCCAGCTTCTCTGCTTCAGGAATCAAACTACCTCTCTTTCCTGAATTCAGAACTTTTTTGATTTGAAACTTTTTTGGGTTTTCCAGTATTTGATCCAATGGCTTCTGCAGCGGCCTTGAAACGATCAGACAGCATTGCAGATAGCATGCCTGATGCCTTGAGGCAAAGCCGGTATCATATGAAAAGATGCTTTGCAAGGTAAGTAAATATTTTCTTTCTTTTCTCTCTTGTTTTACTAGATTTAGGCATGGGTGATTATAGTTTAACTTCTTGAAAGTTTTGAAGAACAGGTATGTCGGGCAGGGGAGAAGGTTAATGAAACTCCACCATTTAATGGATGAAATGGAGAAAACGATTGATGACAAGCTTGAAAGAACCAAGGTCCTGGAGGGCTTGCTTGGTTACATTCTGTGTTCCACTCAGGTGCTAATTGGTCCTCTCTTTTTTTCCTTTTCCCTCCTTTTTATGGGTTTAAGATGACAAATCTCACTGATATACAGAGACTGTTTATGTGAATATTACAGGAGGCAGCAGTTGTTCCTCCTCACATTGCCTTTGCAGTAAGATCGAATCCTGGGTATTGGGAGTTTGTTAAGGTGAACTCTGAAGATCTAGCAGTAGATAGCATCACTGCTGCAGAATACTTGAAATTCAAAGAAATGATTTGCGACGAGAAATGGTATGCCTTCTCTCTGTATCCATGTTCAGAACCCTTGCTTAGGGCCTTGGTTAGGTGGATTCACCAGCTTGGGTGAGCAAAAGGATATATTGTTATTGATATCTTTGAACTTTCATGATTTATCCAAAATTCACATATATTTTCAGCTAATTCTGCTGAGTTAAGTGAATAGCTATATGTAATGGAAGTAGGTTGTTAATTCTCCATATAAGTCACGAATTTCTTCCAAATCATCTTGAGTTGATCATTAACCAGGCTTGTTTCTGAAAATACTTATTTTTTATCCTGACCAATTTTTGGAAGTTTGTGGTCAGTTTCTGAGACAACTTCCTATATATTAGACACAACTCATTTTCCTTCTAATAGCTGTAAGATCGAAGAATAACAATCATTCAATGTGCAGGGCAACTGATGAAAATGCATTGGAAGTAGACTTTGGAGCAGTTGACTTCTCTATACCTCACCTCTCCCTATCATCTTCGATTGGGAATGGACTCAACTTTGTCTCTAGGTCCATAACTTCAAAGCTGATGGGGGGCTCAGAGAGTGCAAAGCCTTTGCTAGACTATTTACTTGCTCTTAACCATGAAGGAGAGGTATGGAAAACAATAAAATGTGGCAAAAATAAATGTAAATTCTCACTGTAAAATGTGATCAATTAACAGGTTCCTTTATGGTTCCAAAACTTCAGAATCTTATGATCAATGAGACCCTCAACACTGTTGCCAAGCTTCAAGCAGCATTGATTGTAGCCGAAGTGTTTGTCTCTTCACTTTCCAAAGACACTCCATATCAGAAGTTTGAGCAGAGGTATCTAGTTTAAATCTTGTTTCCTTCTTTAGAAACGAGAAAAAAAAGGTCAATTTACAGGCCTTAAAATCTGATATTTATGTTGGGTTTTCCCTGTTTCAGGTTTGGCGAGTGGGGTTTTGAGCAAGGATGGGGTGATACTGCAGAAACTGTCAAAGAGACAATGAGATCACTTTTGGAGGTACTCCAAGCACCAGACCCACTGAACATGGAGAATTTCTTTAGTAGGCTACCCACAATCTTCAACATTGTAATCTTCTCTCCCCATGGCTACTTTGGCCAAGCAGACGTCCTTGGCTTGCCTGATACTGGTGGGCAGGTACAGATCAAATCCAATAGTTAGTAGATATTAATTGCAAGTATCATCCACAAACAAATTTATGGTATATGCTATTTTAAACAGATCGTCTACATTTTGGATCAAGTTAAAGCTTTGGAGGACGAATTACTCCTCAGAATTAAGAAGCAAGGGCTGAGTGTGAAACCTCAAATTCTTGTGGTAAGCTAGAATCATGGAGAGATGACATCTTAATCATCATCAGATTGGGTAGATATTAGCATTCATATTTGTGCTTTAATTATACAGGTTACACGACTTATACCTGATGCTCGAGGGACTAAGTGCAACCAAGAGTTGGAGCCAATCCTAAACACTAAACACTCCCACATCCTTCGTGTCCCGTTCAAGACAGAGAAAGGTGTCCTTCGTCAATGGGTTTCCCGTTTTGATGTCTACCCCTACCTTGAGAGGTTCACTCAGGCATGTACCCCATTAAAATAGAGAATCCATTCTTTGACTTCATTTTCTTTGTTTTCAATCTATTTCATTTTCCTCAGTGACACTCTCTCTTGAATTCATAGGATGCCACTGCCATGATCCTTGATCACATGGAAGCGAAACCGGACCTCATCATTGGAAACTACACTGATGGAAACCTGGTAGCATCTCTAATGGCAAGCAAACTTGGGATAACTCAGGTATGATATTGTACAAGGTTTAAAACATCTTAGCTCTCACTATGTGTAAACATTTACTGATCTGGTGGACTCTATACTTAGGCAACCATTGCACATGCTTTAGAGAAGACGAAGTATGAAGATTCAGACATCAAATGGAAAGAGTTGGACTCAAAGTATCATTTCTCATGCCAATTCACAGCTGACTTAATCTCAATGAATTCTGCTGATATCATCATCACAAGCACATACCAAGAAATAGCGGGAAGGTAAGATATTAAAGACATATTCGAGATTTTCAGTCAAACCAAGTGCATGAGAATTCTCAGTAAGTTTAAAGGCTCGTAGAGTTGACAGGAACTCAGCCAACTCAACCCTATTTGGGGTTGATCTGAGTGCAAGTTTTCAGAAATTTGGTATGACCATATGGATTTTCTAGGAAAGCTCCCAAGGGTTTCACTGGCTTCCCCAACTCAATGCCTTCATGTAAAGCTAGGGAATTTTTTTGAAAACAGTCTTTTATTATTACATCTGGTTGCTATATTCGCTTGTTTAAGTAGGCAGAACTAATTCATTCAGACAATCAGACCTCCCAGAGTTCCAACTCACAGTCTTTGAAAAGCATTGCTCATTACAATTGACTTCAAGTATCTTTGTCTTCAGCAAGGATAGGCCAGGACAGTATGAAAGCCATGCTGCATTTACGCTACCAGGATTATGTCGAGTTGTCTCAGGCATCAATGTCTTCGATCCAAAGTTTAACATTGCTGCCCCTGGTGCTGATCAATCTCTCTACTTCCCCTACACACACAAACAGAAACGGCTCATCTCATTTCATCCTGCTATTGAAGAGTTACTCTACAGTAAAGATGATAACAGCGAGCACATGTGAGTCACAGACTTTCAAATTTTAACTTATTTGGCACAAGGCAGATATGTGGATCTGCGTGGCAGGTTCTGTGAACCCATAAATGACACACCAATGTCTGGGTTGACTCAGCCAGCCTATGCAACTGATGCACATCCAAGCTTCACTTCTACTCCAAGTATTTAAGCGCCATAAATATGTCAGGGTCACTTAATTATGCACCATATTACTACAAGTATATAAAACCAAAAGGGATAAATGTACTAGTACTTGATTAATTTTTCAACTAAGGGCATCCATGCAAACATAACATCCATTCATACCATTTCTCTACTTTAATCCTGCAAACATTCATCTGTATTTTATTTGTACTCTATTACAATAAATTCTACTGTACATTATTGGTATAAATTTCTAATACCTGAACTGAACTATGCTTGGAACAGTGGATATCTTGCAGACAGAAAGAAACCCATCATCTTCTCAATGGCAAGACTCGATATAGTGAAGAACATTACAGGATTAGCTGAATGGTATGGGAAGAACAAGAGGCTGAGGAATTTGGTTAATCTTGTCGTTGTCGCAGGCTTCTTTGATCCTTCCAAGTCAAAAGACAGAGAAGAAATTGCTGAGATAAAAAAAATGCATAGCCTGATAGACAAATATCAACTTAAGGGTCAGATCAGATGGATTGCAGCTCAGAATGATAGAGTCCGGAATGGAGAGCTATATCGTTGTATAGCAGACACAAAGGGAGCTTTTGTGCAGCCTGCTCTATACGAAGCATTCGGTCTTACGGTCATTGAAGCAATGAACTGTGGATTACCTACCTTTGCTACCAATCAAGGAGGCCCAGCTGAAATCATTGTTGATGGGGTCTCAGGATTCCATATTGATCCCAACAATGGAGATGAATCAAGCAATAAGATAGCCGATTTCTTTCAGAAGTGTAAGGAGGATGCCGAATACTGGAGCAAGATGTCTGCAGGAGGTCTCAAACGTATCTACGAATGGTAATTAAACAATTCATAATATTTAGATACCAAAGTTAGACTTTTAGAAATCATCATTACTTAATTTCTTGGATAGACTTTTCATTTCAGTTTGGAATCATATCAAGTTTTGATAGTTATTAGGAGAACATGAGTTGCTTCTGTCTTTCTTCTCTGATATTTGCATTCTTTTTAATGTTTGTTGTTTTGCAGCTATACATGGAAGATTTATGCACAAAAAGTATTGAACATGGGATCCATCTACAGCTTTTGGAGGCAGTTGAACAAGGAACAGAAACAAGCTAAACAAAGATACCTTCAAATGTTATACAATCTCCAATTTAAAAAATTGGTGAGTTGATTTACCAGTAATTTGATAAATATTAGAATTTAAAAAATAAACAAATAAATTTCAGTAATTACTTTCTGTTTTCCTTGTGATATTCTTGCAGACAAAGAATATACCCATTCCAAGTGAGGAAGCACAACAACCAGCCCCAAAGGCAGTAACTAAACCTCAGGCAATAGAAAGGCATGACAACTAACTCATACAACTCTTAGTTTGTTAGCTCTTGTAATGTTGAGGCCTTTTCTCCATAATGAATGTCTCCATTAAAATTATCACTATACTGAAACTACGTTTGTTAAACAAAAAAAAAAAAAAAAATTGAAAATGTTTGCAACAAGGCCATTATAATGGTAATTATGGTGTTTTAATGGTTCAGAGTCACATAGTCCGTTACCTAATAATTCCCTTTCTTAAATGGATGATTAAATCTTAACTACAAATTCACTAACTAAGTAGGATCATATGCAACAAACCACCTTCCCCATTATCTTATTAGATTTTCATACTAACTATTTACATATTTTGACTGTTCTATATGACACCAGACGCACAAAATCCCGATTGCAAAGGTAAGATTACAACCCAATTTACTCAGTAAGGTAATTGTTTATTCAACCTTAAGTTGGGTAATCACTTATTCAAACGATTTAACTTACTTTTAGGATGTTCGGTAAATCCTGAACTCCAACGGTCTTAGGATCCTACCCTTCTTCGACTCAAATGAGCCTTCTTCGCAGGCATGAAGGTTCAGAGGTGAAGCAGGGCATACCTGAAGGTCCAGAGGAGAAGCAGCCAATGCATGATGGTCCACAGGAGAAGCAGCATGTGCATGAAGGTCCAGAGAAGCAGCAAGTGCACAAACTTCCAGAGGAGAATCAGCTTGGCTCTTCAAATCAAAATTTCTTTCGCTTTTGGTGCTTCTTAATTCTTATTATTTTCATCCTTTACTATATCTTAAAAGAGAAGTATGGTGTACTTATATGATAACAGTGTGTGTTGATCTGCTAAAGATCAAACCACTTCTATAGTTATATTGGATTGGATTTGATAATAAAGAATGTTGTAATCCTTCTACCGAAGGAGCAAATTAATTCTAGAGATTTTTACGTGTTATGGGATTCAACGAATTTGAATATAAAATTCAATCATAAATCTACCTATGAAAAAAGTAAGTGGTCCATATGCTGTTGGGTACTATTGACCCAGATAGATACAAATATAAACTTTATCTAAACAAACAATTGGAATTGCAGTTCCAAAATCCCTTTCGAACAGCAAACAGCAAGAAAGGGGGAAATTACAGTTGAGAAATAAATAATTTGTGCAAGCAAAATCCAATTTGTACTTATGTGAGCACTGTTATGCTCATGTGAATAAAAGTTATTTTTTATTCATGTGAGCAAAGTCTCCAATTCTACTCGTGCAAGTGAATTTGATCGGCAAACTTTTCAAGCAACTTTCTTTGTCCTATACAAGAGAAATTCATAAGTATTCTCATATGAGCAAATAGCTCAGTCCAACTAATTATGTTAGTTGACCGAATAAGCCAAAACAAGGATGTGTTGTTGTCACATTCCTTGAAGATAGCTGAAGTCTCCCACATGCAAGGAATTAACAGCCAATCTCACTCTAGAATACGACCAAGCTAAAACTCAATCCTTGTCTCAATGGGTTTGCATTACCAAATAGAGACAAATGAAAACCTCTTCTAAAAAAATTATTGCCTAATGGTTGGAGCTTTCATTTTACGTAAAAACATGTCACACAAATCTAGCCCTGCTGGTTTAGTTTCTTTTTATCAATGTCACATAGACAATGATATGTACCAAGTCATAAAACTAAGGTTTTTTGCCGAATCATGAAGACAAGGTTCTTCCAAGCCACAAAGACAAGATTCTTTGCTGAGTCATGAAGATAAGGTTATGTCCAAATCACGAAAACAAGGTTTTCGTCGCTGATCCAAGTGGTGTTTCCTACTAATGGTGATGTGTGTCTCAGGATTCAAGTGTGCAAGGCATACACATTTAGAAGAATATGAGAGAGAAGAGAAGGTCTTTTGTGGAGTCTTCTTCTCTCTTCCTCTTCTCTTCCTTTTCTTGAGATTTCAAGTCTCTAAAATCTCCAAGTTTGTCAAAAGATAAAACTCAACAAAGGCTTCTTAAAGCCCTTTTATATACTTAACATGCATGGGTTGGCAACCACACACATATCCAACAGTTTGTGGTGCTTCAAAAAGCAAGCCAGTTACAATGGATACATGTTCACTTCTTATGTTATTGCTGAAAGCAAACCAACCACTTAGGACACATCCACTTGATGTGGTTTCAAATGGTCAAGTCACTAGTTACAGGTGGCCAACTATCACAAGCTATCAATATATTTTTCTGTCAATTTTTTTTTTTTTTTGGAAATAAATGTTCTATCCAAGATTTACCCTAGGGGACATCGTATAGAGTAAAATGCATATTTCACATTCAAAAAATGCATCACCCACCCATTTTATTCCATATGACGCCCTCTGGTGTCCTGGACACCAAATCCTAGAGAGGACATTTGGTCCCTTTTTATTGAGATTTACTCATAAAAGTAAATTTCATGAGTAAATTTTGATAAGTTAAAACACTTCTTCCAACATGTGCTAGCAACCAAACCAATAAAATGTTCTCAACTACCAACACTCAGTAGTGACATGCACCTGCCTCCATAACCAAATGGTCACCTGTCCTACGCAGGACCTGACATTTCCTTTGCTTACCTCTTTCACGAAGGACCTACGAAACCATTTGTTTCATGTGTTGTCACATTAGTCTTCCGTTTTGAGTAAACTCACCTACTCCTCTTCAATTGGTCTTTGTGAATTGCCTTAATGGTGAAACCTAAAACTTCTAACCCACTGTGAACCATAAACAATGTACTTGACATCTGACCACCTTGAAACCAGCATCGCAAAGGAGCCCCATATCACGAAGAACCTTTCGCAAAGGTACATGTGTATCGCGAAGGTGTTAGGTATAAATTATGTATTGTCTATTCATTCCAAAACTTGTGCAAGTACATGTATGTTGTGGTCATGTACTTGGTCTTACAAGGGTTGTATTTGTAAATTTACAAATTATGTTAGTCCAAGTCAAAGAGGAAGAGGCTTCAAGTCAATAAGCCCGGAAAACCACAAACATCGAGAGACAAGCCTCATTAAAGAACTCAAGATGTCGACCAAACCCATCCTAGGTGAGTTTAGAAGACCACCCATGGACTTAGAGAGGAAGACTCACTCATAATTGGTCATTATTAAGAAATATATGTAAAATCCATATAATGGACCAATGAGAGGGATGCAAAGGTCACTTGGGCAAGTCTCAAGAGGTTTGGAATGATCCCAGAGCATCTAGGAGTAAGAATATAGGCTCAAACGATATTAAATGCAATTATGGAGATCTAGGATCGATCCTAAGATGTAAATCTCTGGATTTTCTCAAGGATGCACCCAGGATCATGACCATTGTATATCCACTCGATTAATGTAAAACTTTTTATTTTTGTGGGATATTGTGACCATTGCATATCCACTCAATTAGGGTTTGTAAAACTCTATAAATAGTGATTAAACTCTCGAATCACATAAGTTTGCTATTCATTTTTGGATTTATGCTCTCGTTATTGGAAAAAATCATTGAAGAACAAAGTAAGGTTTGTGATTGTTCAAGTAGAGAGTGATCTCTCATCTTTAGTGATTGGATAAATCTACCCACAATCTCTTGTGCTTAATTGGTACACAAATCAAAAAGGATCGTGCACTAGGGTTTCAAACCTATAAACCACTAAAAGCTCCAAGTTCTAGAGCCACAAGAGGTAAATCGAAACTTAGCATTGTATTTGTGTGAATATTAAATCTAGGTATTAAAACTTGATTGATTGGAGCTTAGTTTGATTGTGGTATTAATTGGAATATTAGCTTTCTTAGAGGCAACCACATTATTGTTAATTAATCCTCTTTAAAGTCTATATTTAAGAGGATAATCTCTAAGACTATAATTTCTAATTGCTACTAGAGATTTATTCATTATTGATTAAACTTGAAAATCAGCCTTTAAGAGGCATTTACTGAAATTTCACACTTTCATAAATTGGATGAATTTATATTATGATTAAACTTGAAAATTAGCTTTTAAGAGGCATTAACTGATATTCTCCATTTGCTATAAATTGGAGGAATTAATACTGAGATTATAATTGAAAAATTGGCCTATTGGGAGGCATATTCATAGGAATTGAATTTCTTATCATCTAAATCATCATTTATTTAATGGTGTTTTCATCGAAGCCACTGAAGACAAAGATACCTTTGCCGAAGTCACCAGAGGTTTAATTACACTTGTCGGAGCCACCGAGTGTGTTTGATAGTGACTAAAGTTCACTAAGTTGAGATATTGTCGGTTTATTAATTTTTCTATAATAGTGTGCATACTATTAATAAAAATTAAAGTAGTTTAGTTGGAGCTTTTGGACAATGGACATAGGCTTGGATTGGCCGAACCACTAAAAATCATGTCTCTTGTGTGATTGTGTTATCTTGTTCAAATTCTTTATTGTGTCAAAGATCATTGCATGCAAATATTGAACAATCCTTCATATTGTTAATTTATCACACATATACTTGTTGAGACAAATTAAAAAAGAATTTAAATTGGAAGGGTTAATAATTGAAGGGATTTAAAAAGAAAATTTAGTTAATCCTATTCACCCTCTAGGATCATATTTTGGATATCGGATTCCTTATTGTAATCTTATAAGGAACGCCTGTATCGCAAAGAGCCTCCTCGCAGTGACACGTGTCATCACGAATAATGAGAAAATCCCATATTCATTCTCTATATAAAGAGAGGATGCTAAACATAAAAATTAGTTTCGATGTCTTTAAGTTCAAGTGCTACTGGAGTGAAGAGTTAACTTGAGGGGAGATCCTGAAAATTAGTTTGTGTAGGACTTGACCTTACACAAATTAGATAATGGGAGAAGCTTTAGGGGTCATTTGAGGGTCCAGGGGTAAATCTTGAAGGTCAAAGGGTAAAATGATAATTTTTCTATTTATGTTGCTAAAAGGGGTAAAAATAACAACTCTTCACCTATGATGCTTCGTCATGGGAAGACTTATGGAGGATGTGTGGAGGTATCAAATTTTGGCTTTTGAAGGCTAAAGGGAAAAATGGTAATTTTTCACCTAGTGATGCTTCACTGCAGGAAGGCTTATGGAGGCTAGAGAAACTAAAAAAGATGTATTTGGTGTTTTTGATTGCAGACCCTCATAGTCCTACTAATGCTTCTTGGGGAATCAAGGTTTGACTAGAAATGGTGTATTTGAGCTGATTCACTGTACATGGTATGATATAGATGATGTTTTTTGCGATTGGAATATCCAAGGAAGACTTCACAAGATATGCCTAACCTCCTAGGGTCCAATTTGCTCTCCCTAAACCAGGGTGTTTAAAGTCTTGATGTCTAATGCTGCTTTGCTGCTCTTCATTCCATTAGATGACCTGAGTTAAAATTTGGGTGCTGACAGGTAGGGTCCTGATATTGTGCTAAACTTCACGAGTAGGGTCAATGTCCTTATTATAACCCCAAGGAGAAGGACCAATGTCTTTGTTATAACCCCAAGAAGAAAGGCCAATGTCTGTGAGCCAAAGAGCATGTCCAAAATACTCTCTCACACTTAGCCTTGTGAGTAGGCCCAAATAGTCAATGACACTAGCTCGGTGTCAAGAGCCACTTAATCAATGGTCACACTTAGCCTTGTGATGAGGCCCAAAATGGGTCAAATGTTCTAAGTCCAAAGGGTTCACATCAATAAGTCTGAAGGT
>JAOXJP010000008.1:10041350-10052051 GCA_025762735.1 Platanus orientalis | reverse complement strand
TCCAACACAACTTCAAGTGCAGTCAAGCTTTTAAAGTGCTGTGCTTACCTCTTAAAGAAGACCCAAATACCTCTTGGAAAGTGCTGAAATATTCAAAATACCCTGCTCCAACATATGAAAAAAAATTCAACCAAGCCTGTTGTACCAAGGTGTGCCGCCAGCCCCTACTTGAACCTGTCCCTATTTGTTAGGGAGTGGTTTTATGCAAGAGAGAGCACCACCTGATGGGTCACCCAACAGTTATAGACACCCTTGTGGAAGGATTCGATCAATGGTGTGGTGATTAGAGAATGGTGGTATGAAGAATCAATGGAGGTTATGCAAAATTGCAGAAAAATTCTGTATAAGAAGAGGATGAATGGCCAACAGAAGAAGAAGAAGGAATGGAAGGAGGATATGTGGAGAATACAAGAGGAAGTAAGAGAAGATGAGAGAGATTGAAGAGAAAAGAGGTAGAATAAAGAGGAAGAAGACACGCCCACTCGTGGGTTTTAAAATCAAATTCTTATTCGTTACAGCAGTAGGGTTATAAACCCTTTAACAAAATTTAAACTAAAGTCCCAAAAATACCCCCCTATGACTTGCACGACCAGCACTACTTCCCACCCCCCTTATTTAGACATAAGCAAATAACACAAAATACCCTAAATACCCCTAAACACTCCTAATGAAAAAAGCATTAATGATATGGCTTTTAAGAGCCTTATTACATGCTAAAGTTAAAAATAAAAAGATCCTAAAACACCAAACTACCATGGACACTTGTTCACTTTCTTCTTCCCTTGGTAGAGCTTTGACTTAGGCTTTCAGAGAGGATAGTTCTTCTCCAAGTAATGTAGAGCTGCTGCATCAACTCCCCCTCTCTTAAAAAACACAACTCTATTGAATTGGGGTGGAAGTCCTAAAATGCCATCACCTTCTGCATCTTTGCAAGGAATCATAGTGATCTTCTTTCTACCCTCTTAGAAAAAAGATGCACTCTTGAAACCACAGTGTTGTGCCTTTTTATCATAAAGCCATTGACGCCCAAGTAATGTGACACACTTTTAGAGGTAGTACATCACACATCACCTGATCAATGAATCCCGCCAAAGAATAAGTAACAAGGCATCGTTCATGAACTGGCAAATTCGTGTTGTTGACTCATGCTACTTTGTAAGGTTAGGGATGTGGCTCAAATTTCAGTCCAAGCTTCTTGCAAGCCTCCTTAAACACAACATTAGTGCAACTACCACCATCAATCACAAGAGAACACAACTAGTTGTTGCACTTGACTCTGGTCTGGACAAAACTGTTATGCCTCCAATCCTCAATATCTTTGACCTCTCTAGTGGTCAAAACTGGACGCAAAACACACACTGGGGTCTCCTGTTAGTCTTGACACTACTGCTCAAGATCTGCTTTTGCCTCAAAAACCATCTCTGTCAGAATATAAACCTCTATATCCTCTTCATCCTCAGATGTACATCGTTTGTCTGCAATCCCGACAACTTGCTGAGGACACTGTGCCTACTTGTGATTGGTGCTACCGCACTGGAAACAACATGCGCTAGTCCTCTAAGGGGAACCCCCTGCTTTGCGAGTTCTATAAGGTGAGATGGGTCTAGTGACCTTGGTTGGAACTACTAACGTCCCACTAGGTTGTGTGATATACGAACTGTACGGCTTGATGCTGTTCCTGGAGCCTAAGACTGCATGCGGGAAGAACTATCAAGGAAAGACTATCTGTTGGTTTCCCTTTTAAGTGATCCTCTATAGTGTATGCTATATGAATGTCATTGGCGATACTAAGGCAAGTGGAACACAAGTTCGCCGCAAGCTAAGGATGAAAACACACTTATAGAGAGCAATCATGATGTCATCATCCCAACGGGTCCTCGCACGAGCAGCTAAATGATGAAAGCTGCCCTAAAATTGTTACAACAGTAGGGTTATAAACCCTTTAATAAAATTTAAACTAAAGTCCCAAAAATACCCCTCCTATGACTTGCACGACCAGCACTACTTCCACCCCCCCTATTTAGACATAAATAAATAACACAAAGTACCCTAAATACCCCTAAACACTCTTAATGAATAGAACATTAATCCTATGGCTTTTAAGAGCCCTATTACATGCTAAAATTAAAAATAAAAAGACCCTAAAACACCAAAGTACCATAGACACTTGTCCACTTTCTTCCTCCTTTGGTAGAGCTTTGACTTAGGTTTCCAGAGAGGATAGTTCTTCTCCAAGTAATGTAGAACTGTTGCATCAGTTTCCTTGTCTTCTTGCTTTGTTGTTTGGGATTTGCTTGTCCCTCCTCTCTGTTTTCTCCTCTTATCAATAAAGTTTTTTTTTCCATAAAAAAAAAAAAGAAAGATATCTACTATACTTGTACACTTGACCACTACTTTAAATCTCTTTCAAGGAGTATCTATGGAGTCCACAGTGAGAGATTGGGAACTCAATGCAATCAATCCTTGTCATTTTTCTCTACAGCCGTTCATTGTTAGTCCCACCCCCATCCATGGGAGTGATAAAACTTAACATTAATTATTGCCCAACAAAAAACCCTAGGCAATAGGGTTTCTGAGTTGTTTCACAACAATCATGTTTTGGAGTTGCTTCCACAACATTCAAAATGTGCTAGACAAGATCTCTACTAGAATTGTGCATTGAGAATCTCTTTGAAGTGTTATCCATGGACTCCCATACTGAGAGATAGCCCAATCCTCTCCATTTTTCTCTACGGTTGCTGCTCTCCTCTTCCCACAAGTGACAAAGCCTAAACTTTGATGGCAGCTCAATTAATAAAACTACACCAGGTATTGGAGTTGTTTCAAAGATGGGACAGGTTCAGTAAATTTTGCCTTTTCAGGCCATCTAACCATTGGTGATTTCATTCAAATAGAGACATTGGACCTCATTCATGGCCTTAAGCAAGCTACCTCTCTAGGTCTAGAGAAAATTGAGGTTGAGAGAATTATGGTTGTAATACTATAGTAGATTATGAAAGATAGGGGTGGCCCATGGAGGCTCTCTCAAGTCTCATCTCATCAGATAGATTCATGCTTTGGCCTCTTCTATGAACATCTCGTTCATGTGGAGGCAAAGATCCATGATGTAGCAGCACTAACCTAAATGGACAAGGCTTACCCACTTTGGAAGCCCAAGCTCAAGCCCAAGATGAGTAGAGCAGTGTTGGACGGTTCTAATGTTTTAGGGAACTATTTTATGTTTTCTTTTTATGAAAAAGGTATAATTGTAATAAAGCAGAATCTGCCAGGGTAGTTTAGGAATTTTTAGCAAGGTTCTTTTATGTCTTTTAAGGTGTCAAAGTGGGTCCCTTGACATGCTGGTCAACAGGAGACAGCCCCAAGAATCCCTAAGTTTTAGATAGTTTAGTTTATTAGAAGTTCCTATTATAAGTCCTAGTTTCTAAATATGGAAACTTCTAACATATTAGGAGTTGTAAGTCTTTAAAAGAGTAGTCAACAATGTAGCAGGGCAGTGACTATTTGGAATAAAAAAAAAGGGTATGGTGAAGCCTTCTGCTGTCAGGGAATTATCCCTTTCTATTAGAAGTTCCTATTATAATTTATAAGTCCTAGTTTCTAAATATGGAAACTTCTAACATATTAGTGAGTTGTAAGTCTTTAAAAGAGTAGTCAACAATGTAGCAGGGCAGTGACTATTTGGAATATAAAAAAAATGGGTACGGTGAAGCCTTCTGCTGTCAGGGAATTATCCCTTTCTATTAGAAGTTCCTATTATAAGTCCTAGTTTCTAAATATGGAAACTTCTAACATATTAGGAGTTTTAAGTCTTCAAAAGAGTATTCAACAATGTAGCGGGGCAGTGAATATTTGGAATAAAAAAAAAGGGTTTGGTGAAGCCTTCGGCTGTCAGGGAATTATCCCTTTCTCTCACTTACTCCCTCCTACTCGACAACTTCTACTTCTTCTTCTACTTACTCTACACCTAATCCCCTCTTCTTCTTCCCTTCTTTTCTTATCAACATCTCGTCTTTCTCTTAATCCCAATCTGTTACATCTTCCATAACCATCACGTGAATTGATCTCATCATCACTCAAGAACTCAGTTGCTGGAATTTAACAAGCTGAACAGCAGAATCAACCTCATGAGTGGGATTTCTCTGAGATTGCTTTAGGACAAATCGTTCCATCCTAGCTAAAGTAATCTGATCTTTATTTGTCAGATTTTCCTATTCATCCTAATTGTTATTTGAATCGAACTCATGGAATTCTTTGCTGAAGCTCTGTCTATGACTACTTATTTTTTAATTGGCTTTGTCATTAAAACCGGAATTTTGGGTATACCTATCTCTGAAATCACCCCCCCATACATCCCTTTTCTATTGATTTCTTTTAGGGCCTGTCTGTTTCAAGGTAAACCATGGGAAAAGGATGGAAACTGTACTTTTTTCCCACCTTCATGCCGTCTGATGCATGGGGATACCAGATGGGAAAACTTGGTAAAACCACCTAGGGTGTGGAACCTTTCCCATGTTTTCCCATTTCTTCATATAGTTGTTCATTCACCTGTTCCTACCAAAACAGCAGGAATAAGAGGGGAAGGGAAGGGAAGGAAATGAACAGTGACTTTTCTTTTCTTTCCCTCCCTTGTTTTCTTTTGGTGGTTTTACTTTTCCCTCCTTTTCCCATGGTCAAACACCTTGTAACAGACAAGGCCTAGGGTTTTTATCCCCTTCTAAATCCCCCAAACTCCCATTAATTCCTCTTTCTTCCTAATGTTTTTTATAAGCTAAGAGTCCCTGCAGATATTATGACACCTCCACTAAAGAAAGTATGAAGGTCTGATTTTACATTTTTCTATATCACATCAACTCAGAATTCATTGAAACTCTCTTAGACCTCAGTACCTGCCTGTAAATTTTGAGATTTTTCTGACACACGACCAGGGGCATTCTGGTCATTTCACACATTCTTCCCAGAAATTACAGAATTGCCCCTACATGATATTTCTTCTTTAACAGCTTACTTCTAGCTTCTATTACACACACTACAGCAGGGGGTCACTACCTTGCCCTGGACTAATCCCAGCATTAAAATATGAACTTAATGGCAAATGAGTTAGACAAATAAGGTGGCTAGATCTAGTTGGGGGTGAGCCACGAAATCCTTCTTAAGGAATGACATTGTAATCTGGACCTTTGATTCTCATCTACCTATGGGCAAGTGGTCTCATTTGTATCCATGCTCCATTTATTTTAGTCCATAACTTTTTGCTACTCATAAAAATAAAAAATTAAAAAAGTGGCTAAAAACTAACTTACCCATGGTGCAGGCAAAATGCGTGCTTCAACAGAAGCAAGTTTCTCACTGATTTTGATCCCAAACTCCTTTGCATAAGGATCTTCATGGTATGCATTGTGATGAACCGTCTGAAACAAAGTAAAAAAAAAAATCAGAATGTGATCAGTGGTAAACCGGTTTTTTTTTTTGGATAATGTGGTAAACTACTAAAATTAGCACATTGGCAAAAGTACATATGATAAAGGCACTTGGTTGCCAGACTTGTACATGTTTATTTTCTTAACCCGTCGTTAAGCCAAAATTCTTTTGGTCAAGTTAGCAAATAAGCCCCTTATATGCCATTATACAGAATCAAAATCATAATCAATCCTATTATTTCCTGGAAATATCTTTTGTTCAAATTTTAGGTACACAAAGAAAAATGCCTCAAATATCTTTCAGAAGCACCAGCACTAAGTTTGATATTCATTATTTTCAGATACTTTGAAATCATGAACTTGAATTGCTACGTCAAACGAGAAAAAAATACATTTGCCAGACCACCAGGGATCGATGGATATTTTTCATCTATTTTTCATACAAGTTAGAAAAAGGCACTCTAGGAATGAGAAATAGTTACGGTACACTGATTACAGACTTTGGTAACCAATGATTTGTACAGTTAGTGGCCGGTACATGAAAGGAGAAGACCAAAATACAATATCATATTGTAATCATAAAATATCCAACAGAATAAATATATTGACCAAAATAAAAAATAAAAAACTAGAGATTTATTATATACGTGAGCTCACTGCTAGAAATTACAAGGCAAATGAAAATAAAACACCATAAATAGAAAAAATCTACGAAAATCAATTTATCAAGTATTCCTTCATCTGTTAGTAGCAAAAGATGTTTTAGTTGACAACCAAACATGGCCAAAGAATAGCCTTGTATTGGTAATGAGAATGATAAAATATAGAATATAACAAGATTAACTAAGGTCTCTATTTTCAAAGACCAAAATAAGAGTACACATGGAATGAGATAAACGAGCAATCACTTGAGAGTTGCAGCAGTGACACACCTGCATAATATCAAGCTCTCGATCATGAGGACGCTGACAGGTCACCTTCAGCAGAGCTGTAATCTGCCTCTCATTTAACCTCTTGGAGTACCGCTGGCCCTCCACAATCTTACAGACCTGCAGTCATTCATATCCGGTTACCAAGCCAATTAAAACATCATAAGAGACAGATCATGATAGCTTTGAAATATGTTGACCTCCATAGGCAGATAATTTGGCCTTTGCTGATTTCCAACTTGCAGACAAGGCCACTGGGTATGTTGAATGACAAACCCATAAGTCTCTTGGAAATATTGAACAACAGATTTCATAGTGCCTCTTTCATCAACTGGAAAACTATTGAAAGAAAAAAACAAAACAGTGAACCATGTCAAAGACACCACATTCATACAGCTCATCTTTATTAATATAGTAATTAAACAAAAATACAAAATAAAAATTCAACCCTCACGTTAGCTCTCGCGTTGCTTGTGAAGTTAAGCCAGATATACGGTATTTTCTGCGCATATTTCCTCTGTGTGTAACTTCCACCTTTACACCTCTAAGAGCCTTCTTGATCTGTTGAAAAATAACCAATCACACAAATTATATAATATAATATATCTAACAATAAAAAAAAAGCATGATGAAAATTTACTAGTAGGTTTGCTGGAAATTTTTTGATAAGCTAGTTGAAATTTTCAGTTTCCGGGAGTTGAATTTGATCAAACAAATATGAAATTAATAAAAATAAAAAAAAACACCAACAGCCATGCCAACGCAAGAGAGAATAGAGAGAAAACCAGAGCCTTTTTTTTTATAAATAAAGGAAAACTTATATAAAAAAAAGAACTAGGCAGTCCCACAAAACTGTGAGAAAAAACCAGACCTCTACATCAAAATTTTCAAATAATAATAAAAAGGTGAGAAACAACAAAAGCAGTGATAGAAAATGTCATCAACATAATTCAGCACTCTTAAAGTGAGCCCAAAATAAGTTACCAAGAAAAAAAGAACAGAAACAAACCTTCACACGATCAGAATCAGACAATGGTCTAGCGAGGACATCCCGGTTCAAGAGCTGGGTTACGAAGTCAATGACTGGCAGAGGCTCAATGAAAGCAGTCGAAGACATATCTGCAGCACCAACAAAACTCATCGTAAAATGAAATGCCAGGTATCTGGTCCACAGTGACTTAATTAAAAGTTTGCTGTTCAAGACAATCCCAGTGAAATAAAAATTGAGAGGGGGAAAAGGGACAAAAAAGCAAAGACATAGATAAATCACATAATTATACAACACGTCAGTAATAGAATTTGAATACATAACAGAATTAAAACATCTACAAAGTACGCTAATAAATATATGAATTATAATAGAAACGGGAATTTATCATTAAAAAGGTCATACCAATATTTAGTGAGAGGCCCATCTGTGTTGGACGAATACTCTGATAGAAACCACGCCAACTTTCCAACCCGTCACCAAGTGGCTGCCTTTTCCCTAAATCAGGGGAGTAAAATGAGCGGGCCACAGGAGAGTACCTACAACCATACATAACAGATAATGCTTTTGATTAAATGACAGAGAAAACACCATGTAGAATAATTCGATGGAAACATCACAGGTAGTACCTAGCAGTAGGCAGCTCACGTAGAACAATGTCAAGAACTTGAAGAGCTTCTTGAGGCGCATCTGCCTGTTTCCCCTGTAAAAACAGCCCTAAATGGTGAAGGTCTGCACGGGCAGCGAATTTGATGACAACTTTGAATGGCCTTTCCCTCCTATATTTGCAGGACAATAAATCATGCATAATCAGCTACACAAGAAAGATAATGCAACAAAAGGGAGAAAGAGAAAAACAAAACATGTAATGTATCTTGGCAAATAACCTGGGAGCACCCGTGCCATCATCCTCATCAACCAGAGTTATTGAAAACTCTTTTGAAGTAAATGGTAGTGGTCCAGCAGTATAAAGGCTCTTTCGGCCATCATAAGCAGGAAGCCGCCTTCCTAAGTGTGACTCTCTGTACAATTTCACTAGCTGCTCCATCACAGCACGGTTCACACCTCGTGAAGTAACTTCGGGCGTAATTGAAACCTAGTGCAAAGCAAAGCAACAATCATCATGATGTTAAAGCTATAGCAAATGAAGGTAGAGAACAATGAACTCACATCATACTGGTGTAGATCCTTATCTGGTAGTTCAGCGAAGAAATGATTCGCCTTAACTATACACTTCACCCCAGTGCTACCCTTTCCAGGACGAAGAGGGAACCTCATGGATTTGCTGGATGGAGGCACAGGTTGGATAGCCTGCATTGGTGCCCCTTCTGGCTGAACTGAAAGCTGCTGAAATTGTTGTGTCACTTGTGAAGCGCTCGGCTCAGGGGACTGAGATGAACTGGCTTCATAGTATGATTCTGCCGCTTTGCCAAAATGTACAGGCTGGGGGCTCACCATTGCTTCATATGGAGCCGGGGTTGCTTGGTGCAGCTCGGGAACTGGGGGTCTGGAAGGGCCACCAGCAGTAGGGACTCCCCCACGACCACCAGCCACACTAGCACCGCCACGGCGCCTCCCTGCAGATTCAGAAGAGGCACCAACAGGCTGCTGAGTTGACATCCCACGAGGCTGGTTGCCCCGGCCCTGATATTCAGAAGAAGATCCACCATATTGCTGAGGTGCCACTGCCCCATATGGCTGAGACCCACCGCGTCCCTGAGGATATCCACCTGCACCACCATATCCTCCACGACCTCCTTGCTGAGACTGTGGGGCCCAACCCCTTCCTCCAGCCCCGGGCTGAGCAGGTGGAGCCCTTTCCACTGGGCGCTGGGCACCACGACCACCTCCAGCACTGGCTTCTTGAGAGTCTGAGCTCTCCCCACCACCAGGAAGTTCAGTTCTCCTCTTCCTCACCATGATTATAACTATTCAAGAACCAAAACAAACTTTCAGAACAATAACCTAAAATAACAGCATATCAAAAGACTAAAACCATACAAGAAACACAAAGTAGCGTAGATAATGCCTTTCTGCAAAGTTCCAACTCTAAGACTAGAAAGACTAAAAATCAAACAGAAATATATAAGAACAAAATTTTCCCTAGCAGCTCATCACAATGGCACATGAAGATGACAATAGTTTGAATGAAACTCACTGATACACAGCCCCAAACAAATACTAGAACAAGCAAAAGTTGGCCTCCAACAGAAATTCTATATATCAAGTCCTTCAAGTGAAAACCCTCACAAAAAAATCCGAAGCTAGCTAAAATGAATCTCAAAATTAAATAATGCAGAACATATCAACACCCACAAAAATTTGAAGTTAACTAAAATGAATCTCAAAATTGAATAGCCCAGAACATATCGGAGAAAAGTGAGCTGTAAAATCAATTTGCATGAGCTAGCAGATAGGCTTTAATTGTTTTGTTCAGGTAGCCATCCGATAAATAATTAAAGAGGCAAGATCCTAAATAAGGAAAGAAAACCAAAAAAAATGGCAAGTTACAATGTATCCAAAACCAAGTAGTGCATACATTAACTGCGCCAGTTCAGGGTATTAAGCACCAAAAACTATACATGTCGACATAAATTCCATTAAAATTTAATATATCTACATGCAAAACATCAAAATAGAGGAAACCTGCCGTCAAAGAAAAACCCTAAAATCTTAGATGTTTGCTTTACTATACCAATCTGCCAGAGAAAAGGAATTAAAACACTAGAAAACGTGTAAATATCCTAAATGCTATAGAAAAAAAAATATAAAATCAGATTAAAATACAGAAAAAATAAAATTCATATATTTGGACTAAGAACCAGATCAGACGCCATCAACACGATCAAAATGCAGAAAAAGAAAAAAAGAAAAAGTAGGTCTCTCGTGTAAGATCACAGAACATAAAACCCTAATGCTTTCATACAATCTCACTTCACAAAGCCAAAAGAAAACACATCATCGCACTACTTAATCTCGCTTTAATCATGAAACATCAAATCCGAAACCCTATCCAAACAACAGGATAAAAAAATTAAATATAAAAACGGAAACGCTTCAAGCACTGATGTATCCAAAAGGGGAAAAAATGGTTAGCAGCGAAAATCCGAACAAAACAAATAAAAATATATATATTTGATTCCGAAAACCCCTAACAATCTTTACTCTCTGAAAAAGTCAATGATCTGCAAGGGAAAAAACTTAACAAAATAAACAATAGAGAAAATGGAAAATGAGATCCAAAACAGACAAAAATAATAGAAAGAAAAAGAAAAAGAAGAACTAAAACAGTATGAGAGCTCCAAAACAACAATCATCAAGCTTCATCGCAGATCAAGAGAGAATACCAGAACCAGATGCAGAAAAA
>JAOXJP010000008.1:10030970-10041250 GCA_025762735.1 Platanus orientalis | reverse complement strand
CCCCTTGTCTTTCTACAGATTTACACTCTCCGGTAAAGACGAATAAAACCTCATTGTTGTTCTTGGAACACAAAAGTCTAAGGTTTGATTTTACAGAAAATCTGGCAGCATAACGACACTGTAAAATGGTTTTCTCAAATCAAATCACTCAAGAGATCAATGTGAGTTCCTACAAGAATAATATCGGATCTCAAGAAAATCTTACTCTTGTTTAAATCAAGCGATCTCCTTCGATAAGGAGTGCAATTACAACAAAAGTATTGAATCAAGAACTAAAGGTATTACTTCTCAAAAGAAGACAACCAAGTTCAAGATCCGCATACACAGTGAGAAGAGACAAAGAGAAATATCAAGAAAATGAAGATCGCGAGCAGTATTGCATTCCTTCTTCTTCAAAGAAGAAGAAGACTTTCTGGAATACACACCAGTCTCTTCACACATCCAAACTCCTCCAAAAATCTCGCCATTGTTTCTGTTTTGATGCATATTTATAGAGAGGAGTTTAGGGTTAAGAGGCAACCCTAATAACGTTGAGAGAGATGAAGTCACGGCAATCCATTTAATGGAGAGAAGGGAGTGTGGCAATCCTAACCCACTCCCATACGTCTCTCTAAAAAAGGGAAGTGGGAGTGGCAAGGTCACCACATGTCCCCTTTCCAAATTTAAAATATTCCAACAGTTTCTTGATTTCTTTTCAAAATATCTTGAAGACCCCAAAGCTAAATTCCCTGTTTTGATTCAAAACCGAACCTACCCATCAAGAAACCCATTGCCTGGGTTCCAATAAATTTCCCAGGACCTGCAGCTGTTTCGAAACCCTCCCCTGATCTGGGTTTCTAGAACCCTGTGACAGCCTCTGAAGAACCCCTGATCTGTGCAGACCTCCTAAACCAGAAACCCCAATTAGATTAGGCTTCGGTGGATCTCCTGACCCTGTTCTTGGGCTCCATACCATGTGACCAGGTCAGTGAAATACAAACGTGCCGCAGACCTTATTCAATGAAAACCCAAACTGTTGAGACTTATACCCTGCTGATCTCTGCAGATTTGTTTTCACAACTGCAGCCCATCTAAACCCCACAGTCCTGCTGAATTCTATCCCTACAACCCATCCATATGCAGACACCTATATAGTTACACCTCTTTCTCTACACTGCATATCTATTTCACTTTAAAACTCCAGTCCGGGGTGCATCATACCGACCACATGTATCCTCTGGTTCATCAAGCCTGCAGAACCCCTTTTGACAGTCCTAAACCTCCCCTTTTGTGAGAAAACCATACAGAATATATTAGACCTGTTCCTCTCTATTTAACACATCTGCAATTAATTTATTTAAACCGTATTTTCTGTTTGGAATATTTGAGCTAAATTCTCAGTCTTCTATGATATGCGGGTACTGCTAATTGCCTTTAAACTGCGGTTAATATCCCCATACTTTAATACCTGCTGCTACATACATGCATAAGCTTTTGAGGCCCTTAGTGTTGTGCTGATTTCTTGAATCTGAACTAGGACAGAACTGTGTGTTTACTTATGCTCACTACCTGTTTGGTAAAATTCCTAAGTGGGATCAATCCCAATCCTCTTTTGTGGGTACTATTGTGTGGGTTCTATCTTGGGCGGGTCTTGTGGGTGGCCTTATGTTAATGTAAAATGTGTAATTGTCAATTCCATTCCAAAATATTAAATACACGATGTAAGTAGTGGTCATTTTAAGTCTTACATGTATGTAATATTAGAATATCCATTGAGTCATGTAAATCCAAGTCAATCTAGAAGAACTTCACAAGGGACACATATCACGAAGCCAGATGAAGAAGGACCACAAGTGTAGAGATTTGAAGATGCCAAAGTCAAACATGCAAAGAAGTTTCAAGCTCCAATCCAAGAGCCAACCTTGAGCTTCACAAGTAAAAAAGACCATTCAAAGTGGTTGGTAAGTGGTATTCATGGGCTAGACTGAACCAAAGACCATAAGTGGCATCTAGAGAATTTCCCGTAAACCATAAGGTGAAAACTAAGTGGTTGCCTTGGAGAAAAATGAGCCAAAAAGTAAAAAAGTTGTAGTACAACAAATTGCAATCCGTTTCATGTTGCACATTGATCAAAATTGACCCTTAAATTTTAAACGGCCATAACTTTTTATCATGATGTCCAATTGCGACCCATAAGTACTCAAAAAGACCAGCTCGATGAGCTCCATGATGTGCTGAAAGGGTTGGATCAATCCACAATTGGCTAGATCGATCTGGTAGAGGACTCAAAAATTTCCTAAGACCCTGGATCGATCCAACAAAAATATGGATCGATCTAGATGCCCCATAATAGGAAAATCACTCAGAATGACTCTTCCAAATTGCTATATTTTTTACCATTAGAAAAAAGCCGTTTGGGGACCTTTGATCAAGGTTTTTGGAGAAAAAAAAACCCCAATGGTTTAGACATAAACTCTATATCAAAAACTTGTGAAATTGTGTTCTTTATGAGCCAATACTTGTAATCCTATGAATAATTGAGTAGCAACCTATAGAAAAGGCTGTGGAGCTCTATCCATAGGAAAATTTAAGTCAAGGTCGTGAGTTTTAGCTTTTCTACCATTGTCAAATCCATTGAAAAGCTTGGAGAGCTATTTCTATAAGAAAATCTCCATCTTGCCATTGAGTGTGTTCACAATAGTAATATCAGCCTACAAAGAGGTAACTCAACAATGGAAGAATTTCTGTAATTTCACCAACAGTGTAATCCTTCACCGGAGGTGGATTCACGAAAACTTGTTGGAGACATCAAGTGCAGATTTTCAAGGCGTCCATCGGAGTCACTGAATGGAGCGCACTCACCAGAGTCACTGGGTGCAGATTTACAAGGCGAGTGCTTTCTCACTGAACTTGTGAATATTTCAGTTTGTAATAGATTAGAAAATCTTTTAATAAAAATTAACAAGCTCAGGGAAGAGCTTTTGAGAGTGGACATAGGCACCGGATGGTGGCCAAACTACAATAAACCATTTGTGTTTATTATGTGATTGCTTGTGGCTTTCTTATGTGAATCCTTTCAATTGCTTATGCTTTAATTGTTTACATGATTATTCCACTGCAAATTTGAGCGATTCAATTAGATAGCTTAAGTAAAATTAAAGTTGGGCTAAATAGATTAAAAATCAAATTAGATCCTATTCACCCCCCCCCCCCCTAGGATCACAATCAGATATCGAATTTGTAATTTCACCTCACACTTGCTGGTATTGCCTCCATACCTGAATGCCTATCACATGTTTGAATAAACCCTTTAGTTGAAGTTTGTCCTAATAACTTTGTGGGCCCAGAACCAGCAGGATAGCAACCACCTCTAGGCTATCCTGAATCAAGTTTTCTTCCTCTATACGTTAAGTAATCTGAACCCTAAACTCCACATTATTCTTCTGTGGGTTGTTTGATTTTTCTGTCAACCCTAAAGCTCTATTCTGCTGGATTCTTCTATTCTGCAAAACCCTGTTTCATACCTGATAAATTAGTCTTTTCTAAAACTTTTAAATTTCTGTTTCTCTGAAATTTAGAGGCTTTATTTGTCAGGTATTGAACTTCTATACTGCCAAATTTCAACCCTTTCTGATCTGTTTCTTGAGAGATATGAAATTATGTTTTCCATGTAGACTGTATGTCCAGAATCTGAACCATAACTGTCCTTTTATATATTTCTTATACTTTCCATTGTCCGATCATTTTGAAATTTTGTGGGATGATTCTTGATACCTGACCTAATTCCCCATAAAATTTAAAGCTATTTTGATAACCTTAACCTCTATTTCTGAACTGATAAAGTTTAGCCCAACAAGTATACTTATACAGTGAGTCCATACCCGCAGGAGTTAACAGCCCCATAGGCTCTCCTGCACCACAGTAGGGCCGTCAGGGGGATGCCACTTCTTGTCCCAATCCAAAGCTTGATTTCCATCGGCAACTAAAGCCATGGATCCTAGTTTGACCAAATTCACACTAAAGCCAAACATAGGAAACTCAAACATATCCACGATTAGGTCATGACCAGGTATCAATTAATTCTTTCTACACAACATTTGATGAATCTTGAAATGGAGAATGACGTGCTTGCATGTATGAATCAAACTGAGAAAGGCAAAGTTCAAAATATTTTCTGTGAGAAAGAAGAGGAAACAATCAAACGTTCTTGAAGAGACGATAACTTCTGAGAATGGAATGCTGCTAAATCTGAAAGAGAATTACCTTGACAATTTAGCAACATCAGGGTAGTACGTATAGCAGGGGTTAGGGTGGCATTGCTTATTGATTCTTTATGTAGATCTCTTACACCAAAAATAAACCTTAACTGGGTGATCTTAATCATGCAACCGATAAATTTTCTTCTTCTAAGCGGACACTCATATTCTTTTCTGTCAATCCAAAAGCATGTGCAGTTCAGATAATTAGGATCACGTGTTCAGGATCTTTGCAAGGGAAATATCCATGGTGGAACATATAGAATAGTAAATCCCCACCCAAGCATATGCCAACATGTACATGGTTGATAGAGTCCAGATCTGCTTGATAAGCTTATCCAGCATCTTTGCTGGATAACCAGCCCAAACATGCCACAAAGCCTACCTGAAATAATAAATAAGGGTCCTCAATTAACATGGTTACCTATGAAACGGTGACTGGCTGACCTGGTTTATCCAACAAAGAAAGAAATGTGTTTTATACAATTAAATTAAGAAGTCAAAATGTATTTCTCTCTGTTCTTCTCAACCAAAAAAGCCAAACAATCTCTCTGCAAAACCTTCAAGATACAAACCCTAAAACAGTAGGTATTTTCTCTCTATTCTGCTAAACCAAAGGAAACCAAAAGGAATAGGTCTCTCGGATAAACCACCAATGTACAAATTCTTGATCTGTTCTGCTAAACCGAAGGAAACCAAAATCTCCTCATTACATCCATATTCTTGGGTCTCGAACTTTGAATTGGATGGTGTGATGTCAATATACACTAGCAAACCATTATCTGCTTCACTCAAGTCTTTTCAAACCTCTAAAATCAAATTTTCATATTTAGCATCATTGGAAAAATTAGCAAGAAAACAAAAGAAAGAAGAAAGAGATGTTTTATTGACATTGTAGTTGGACTTCAAATGGAGGACTGATACAGCTTGAGAAACTTCAAATTTTCTGATAAGGTTCGGTTTCTTCACATATTTTCTAATAAAGCTTCCTTTTTGTTCAACTTTAGATGGTTTGCTTTCTCTCCCATACAACAACAACAACAACAACAACAACAAACAGCCTTATCCCAACTATTTGGGGTGCTTTCTCTCCCATAATCTTCCATAAACCATGCAGTTTTTTTCTGAAAAACAAAATCCTTTATATGTGGTGTCTAATTAAGGACCTCTTTCATGATGATTTAAATTGGTTCTTCCTTTGACAACAGTATTGCTTTGTCCTTTTTGGAAAGTGAGTATGTTGATCAAAGTCAGATTGATTGCAAAGAGTTCTCAAAAAAAAAAAAAATTTGTTTTCTCTTTGTTGGTTTCTTTTGGTTAGAGAAACATTTTGACTTTTGAATTAATTGAAAAAACATATACTTATTTATTTATAGTATACATAGGTGACCGTGTAAATTAAGGATTCTTAATCTCTATTTAAAAATAAGCTGTGGCACATTGGGGTTTGTTATCCAGCAAAGATGCTAGATAATCTTATCCAGCAGATCTGGACGCCGGTTGATAGACTGCCTTACGTGCTTAGCTGACAGGTAACCTAGACTTCCTCTTTGTGAAAAAAAATCCATTGAGGCATGCTGGTTAGTGAATAGAAGGTGTCAAACATATTTTGGTAAATAGTTCAGTAGAAATTACCTTGCTAGATATGGACATCAGGCCCATCACGTAGCATGCAAGACCAAGGATGGAAGTGTATGACTTCAGTGTAAATGCCATTAGTACCTGTGCCTTTTCCATATATCCTCTTCCTCACCAGAAATCTCCACAACTGCAACTTCCATCCCTGAAATGATGGAATCGACTCGCATCTCTTACAGTTATCTCTGTCTTTGTGATCCTGGTGATAAATTTTATGGCGGAGTGGCAGTCCCCACAAACCCGCAAATTCTTAGTAACAAAAATGGGCCTGCCAGGGTTCAGACTCAGAAGCCCAAAAGCAATAGCCAGCTTCTCACTGTGTAAAAGGAGAATTCGCTCCTTCTCCTCCTCTTCAACATCTTGGAGCACAAAACTAGTATCTGCGTGATAACCCAACTTCTTCATCTCCACTATCAGTTCCTCTAGTTTCTTGTATATCTTTGCTGATTGTGGGTGGGACCGATCTCCACCAACAAATGCATGAACAATTCCACAGACCTCAATCCAACTGCATCCTGGACTTTTCTTAAAACCCCAGTCCCTTTGAATGATTCTTATATGTGCTGCATCATCCCACCTCCCCGCGGCACTGTATATGTTGGATAACAGAACAAAATTTCCAGTACCTTCTGGCCCCAGCCTCTGAATATTCTTTGATACTTCTTCCCCTAGTTCAATATTCTCATGAATCCTACATGCACCAAGCAAGGCACCCCAGACACGAACATCTGGGTCAAATGGCATCCTTCGTATGAAATCATGGGCCTCATCTAAAAGCCCACCCCGGCCCAAGAGATCAACCATGCAGATATAGTGTTCCATCCTTGGAACAATATTAAAATCACAATCCATTGCATAAAACCACTGCTTCCCTTCAGTAACAAGTCCAGAATGGCTGCAAGCAGATAGAAGACAGATAAAAGTCACGTCATCTGCCTTCAAACCTGCAGTCTGCAAATCATGAAACAGCATTAATGCTTCCATGCCAAGTCCGTGAATTCCATATCCTGCTATCATAGCATTCCATGAGACAATATCCTTGTTTGGAATCCTATCAAAAACTTCCCTAGCAATGCCAATCCTACCACATTTTGAGTACATGTCAATGAGCACATTCCCAATTGAGGTATTTGATGCAAACCCACGAACCATTAAGTATCCATGACTGCAGCACCCATGCTGCAGAGCAGCCAAATGGGCACAAGCTGGAAGTACTCCGACCATGGTTGCCAGATCTGGATCAATCCCAGATACTTGCATCTTGCGGAAAATAAGCAAAGCCTCCTCCGCATTACCGTTTTGCACACATCCTGAGATGATGGCACTATAAGAGACAGTATCTTTTGACTCGATTTCATCAAAGAATGCAATTGCATCATCTATCATCCCACCCTTGGAGTACATTGAAAGAAGTGTGTTCCCTAGCATTATATCAAAAACAAACCCTAACTTAATCATATAACCGTGTATTTGTCTCCCTCTACTCACATCTGTCAGCTTTGCACAAGCTCGAAGAACACTCCCAAGAGTAGCTGCTGTTGGATTCACGGCATCATCAATCAACATTTGATCGAATATCTCCAATGCCTCTCTCATATGATCACATAGAACATATGCTCCAATCATCGCACTCCAAGTTACCTCATTCCTAACATTCATCATATTAAAAATTCTCTGAGCATATGCCAGCCTCTGACATTTTGCATACATATCCAAAACCGCAGTTCCTACCAGCACATCTTTGTCGAAAGCCCTCCTCAGACAATAACAATGTATGCCCTTCCCCTGACTCAATGCCTTGGCTTGACCAACGGCTGGAAGAACTGCGACAACTGTTGAAGAGTTTGGACTCTTTCCTGACTCATGCATTTTGAGAAACAACCTGATCGTATCTTTGTACAGGCCATGAAGCGCAGACCCTGCAATCATGGCATTCCATGCAACGACATCTCTTTCAGGCATTTTGTCAAATATTCTTTGTGCCTCACCCAAACATCCACATTTGACGTACAGATCAATCAAAGCAGTGCAAACAAAGACATCGAAATCCAACCCAACTCTTTTTGCATGATCGTGAATCTCCTTACCATCTTCTAATGCTTGTAAACCTGAACACGCCTTGAGAACGAAAGGGAAAGTAAATTTGTTCGGTCTAATGCCCAATTCAAGCATCTGGTAGTATAAATCGATGGCTCGGTTGAAGGGTCCACTCCAAGCATAAGCTCTGATCATCAAGTTCCACAAAATGATATCTGGGTTTCGAATTTTATTAAAAGTAAGGCAAGCAAGTTCAATTTCACCGCATGTAATGTACATATGGGTGAGCTTTTCTAGTAGAAGGTTGTTGTCGATATGGGTATTGTTATGAAGGAGATGCTGATGGATTCTCTTGCCTTCCCTGAGCGATTTCGATCGAATACAAGCTTCAAGAAGCCGAGTATAGACATCCACTCCTACGTTGTCTGAACATTCCAGTATTTTAATGGCCTCACTGATATTTGGTACGTTGGTGATGGATTTGAGAGCAAACCCGTTTGAGTTGGATTTACATTCCCCACTGAAATGGATCAAACTGCGAGGGCTTGAGAACAGAGGCTTGTGAAGTATTATCAAACGCTTTGAAAATAACATGTCTTTCTTTAACGCGCCAACGTTGGCCATTGCTTAGTTTTTAAGTGTAGATTCTGTTTCGAAGGGAAATTATATTCGCCCCTCAAGTCACTATTTAGTACACCTCATCCTTTTATAAGCACACCTCCCTAATTTCCAATTATACCCTAATCTATTTTTAACCCCTCCCTGCTCGGCTTGGCTTATGTGAGCACAGAAACTGTGCATAATGCATGTTGGGGGCTGAGAACACTCATTTCAGCATTGAAAAGTGATTTGCATTTTTTGGGATGAGTGCTTATCACTTTTCAGTGTTGATGTGAGTGATCACATGCCTCTGAACATGAATTGTGCACAGATTTTGAGCGCTCCCAGTTATGTTTTAATATGCACACCTCCATTTGAAATTCTCCAACCCGCATACCTATGTCTCCAACGTCCAACTGCTCCCTCCCTCCCTATTAGGGCTGTCAACGGAGCAAATATGAATCGAATATAGGTATATCCGTATTTGATTCATTCCAAATAAATGCATATCTGTATTCGATTTGAAAATTCGACGGATTTTTTTTATAGATTTTGCATTCGAATTCGTTCGAATATTCGAATATAGATACAGATTTTAGATATTCGATTTCAGTATAAGAAGAAATAAGAAATGAAGAACACTGGTGTCGGCCTGAGTCAATGTACTTGTTGAATAAAGGATACTAAGAGAAACCCATACCTTCTTTTGGAGCAGTGGCACCGGCCTGAGTCACTATACTTGGGGTTCTAATTGATGACAGAGTAGTCGAGCCCAACCACGTTTTCCTCATCATTGTCGTCTTTAGCGACAAAGACTATGCGAGGGAGCATAATTCCGTTATAATTTTAGGGGTCGACATTAGAATTGGGGTTGGCTAAGTTTGGAGAACAGGGACGGTTCCGGGAATTGCAGCAGCAGACATAGGAGATGTAGAAGATGGTGGAGAGGAAGGCTAGAAAGCCTAAAACGATGACGATGTTGTAGTTGTGGACGAGGCGGGTAGTGTTTAGAGAGAAGTAGCCAGAGCTTTTACTATCACCGTCGCCGTTGAAACCGGCACCACCAGTGGAAGTGGCGGCGGCAGCAGATGTGCTACTAGACATTTTGAGGGGAGGGATGGGGTTTTCATTTCTTTGTGGAAAGAGAGAAAGAGGGAATGGGGGGTTTTCTGGGTGGGTGGTTTCCCAGCTACAGCATTTATTACAAGTTATCGAAGAGGGAAGGTTCATAGAACCATAAAGTGGCAAAAGAAATCCTGTTTAACTTGGATTTACATCCATACCTAAAAAAAAGGGTTCACATGCAATGTTAGTGTGAAGCTTAAAAAGTAGAAAGTGGAGAATAAAAAATTAAAAAGAGGAGAAAAAGAGTGAAATAAGGAGAAAATGTCGGTGTTGGTATGAAAAAGAGAAATAAAACAATAAAAAATGAGTACACATGAAGCTACTGATTTATTATATATACAGATATAAATTTTAAATAAAGGTAAAGGTAAATTTCGGACGGATTTTTTTCGAAATCGAATAAAGGTGAATTCGAATTTGATTCGAATTAATTTCGGATATTTATTTTTTAAATCGAATATTTTTTCAAATAAAAAATAATGAATTCGTATTTGCCTTTTTCGAATCGAATTTTGCATATAAATCGGATCATTGACAGCCCTACTCCCTACCTTCTTCCTTCATTTCTCCAATCACTCAAACTATTTCCTCCTTCCCACCGGTATTACCGGCAACTGAATTATGTCTCCACGATGACAACAGAAC
>JAOXJP010000008.1:10008746-10023701 GCA_025762735.1 Platanus orientalis | reverse complement strand
TCCAATGTGTCTAACATCCTACTATGTTACCTGAGGACCACCTATCTCATCTCATGAGATCAAATAATTACCCATATTAAGAAACAAATTCATTTGATGATAGATTATTAATTATTTAATTAATTAATCATGCTTATATTTTATGTGAATGGCTTTGTCAAGACACATATTTCGAACATTAGGCACCCCAAATACCCACCTTTTTAGGGTGACTTCTATTATTCATACATATTTTGAATTATGCTAGAGTCCATGCTTATTAAATGTAAAGTTATTGGTCTAGACCACCCTCGTAGTGTGATCATTGCAGTTGCACCTGAGACATAGTCTCAAGCTGCCTCTATACCTGATCTTATATGGTTCAGTGTGTTCCTAGGGTTTTGTCGGGATCAAATAAAATGTAGTTGTAGGGGTTGTTATGTGTGTCAATCTCGGTAGTCAAGTATGTCTGATTGTGAGAGTGATTCAGGGCATATTCATTTTTAGATTATTCGTATACTTATAGAGTACTTCGAGCTGCTGCAAAATGTGAACAAGTTAGTGAAAAGGGGGTCAGGACTATGTTATACCAATGTGCATGGTTTTAAGAACCTAATTGGGCTATGGCCAAGTCCTAGGGTCTTTGGGTCGCAAACCATTGTGACATGACCCTAGGACAAGGTGAAGACCGTAAAAGGCCAGGATAAGTTAAAAGGTAGTGATTGGGTAGGTTGACTCAGCTTGATAGCACTGACGTAGCAGTCATGACCCAAGCGTTGTCTCCCAGGTAAAGTTCGGGTATTGGATACACTTGGAAATCACAAACGTATAGTCAACCTTACTATGATTGTTGGAAAATTGAAAGAGGCATTTGCAATGAAGGGTCCCTAGATTATATCTATGGAGTGAAATGGTTTGCAGATAAAGTGATTTGGTGTGAAATTAGGCTGGGAATAAAGTATGTTTCATTTATTTTTTATAGGCTTAACGCTTGAACTTTCAATGCCTGAATTTAATTCAGGGTGAAATTCAGATGTTGGTTTATGAAAAAGAAATTGGCCATTATGCTATTATATTCTAATTGCAGGAGACCCCTCGTGGGTTGGACTTTTAGAGGGGTGGTGGACCTCTTTAAGAGATTTTTGGTTTAGCCTTTTAGGGTTAGGATCAACCTTGGAATAAAGGGAAGAAAAGAAAGAAATTATATTTTCTATGTTACAGGCTTAACGCCTAAATTTTAACTCAATGCCTGAATTTAATTTAGGGTGAAATTCAGGCATTAGGAGCTGATTAGATCAGCATGTTTATGTGATCTTTTAAGATGGTTTGGTGGCTCCTAGTGTTATGGACCCTTGGGTTAGGTTAGGCGAAGTTTCCTAGGGTTACACTGTGCAACTTGGGGGACATGACATTTGCCCACGTGGAGATATGATCTCCCAAAGTAGGCTATGTAATCATTTGTTACAGGCTTAATGCCTGTTTTTTTGGTCTAATGCCTGAATGTTCAACTCCTAAATTTAATTCAAGGGGAATTCAGGCATTGGGTGTTAGGGTCAGCAACCAACTTTGGTTTTTGGGCCACAAAGGTGGGGCCTAGAGGGGTAGGGTTTCTCCTTGGTCTTTGCACTACACCTAAGATGCTCACACACAACTAATTTTGAAAAGTATGATTTTTAACCTAGGCTTAATGCATGAAATTCACTTCATCGCCTGAATTTACCCTTCATGATTGAAATTAAATTCAGGCATTGGGAGAGAAATAAGGGCCCACAGAGGTGCTTTCACACATGATTAAATTTTAAAGGCTAGAATAGCCACGGGATAGGCTTAGAGAAGAATTAGGGCTCCCTAGGGTATGTCCCAGATCTCAATGCCTGATTTTACTCTTAACTCATGTTTATTCAACCCTTGAATTTTAATTCCATAAAATTCAAGTGTTAGTTAATGGGAGAAAATCCAGCAATTGGATTTCTCGAATTTGGGACCCTTAGGGTTTTGAGAAAAATGCAAAATGGTGCATGATGATAGACAATATTTATATATAAGAACAAAATATCCAAAAATGGGCTTCAGATCATGCATACAAAAATCAAACTAAAATCCCCCAAAATTTAGCTGAATTGGGTCACAAAAGACCTAGATTTTGGGGTATGTTTGGAGGGCTATCTCGAGACCTTCCATAGCTCCTAAAATCACCAAATTAAATCTACTAGCTAGCATACATGTCTAGTCTAACATACTCAAATTTGACCTCTAGAAGATTTATACAAAATTCACAAGAAATTCACACTAAGACATGCTAAAAAATAAAAGCAAGTAGAGGTTGTTGAGCTTCTACTGTGTAACCCGAATTAAAGCAATGATTTAGCATGATTTGTATAGCATAACAACATGTCAAATGAGCATATGTACTTAGATATTAGTAAAGCACAAAGGGTTTAGGCTTACCTTGGGCCCAAGTGGCGTAAAGTTTGCAAAATCCCTTTCTTCCTTCTCCTTCTTCTTCTTCTTCTTTTCTCTCTCTCTCTCTCTCTCTCTCTCTCTCTCTCTTAAATTTTAGGGTTTTTTGTTGCCAAGCCCCTCTTGAATGAAATTTGGGCTATTTATAGCCCCAATTTGAAGTCATGTGTGGTTAGGGTTAAGCTTGAAATGGGTGGATGAGATTAGGCTTGAAATGGGTGGATGGGGTTAAGGGGTTTTGTGCTTGGAGACTTGGACAAGGGAGGGGCTAGGATTAGTTTAGATGTCTTAGGTGGAGGGTGAGGATGAGGATGATCTTGTTCACTTGGATTGGTGACATGGACCAATGAGAGAGGGGTAGAGTTATGTTGCAGTAATCTTGGAAAAATGTTTGAATTGATGATGCAATAATTTGAGATTTGGATTAATGATGTAATAAATAAAGATTTCAAACCAAAGGTCCACATCCATTTTTGATTTTTTTTACTTAGTCCTTGTGGACACATTGGTCAACCAGATTTGTGATCTAACATCTACAAACCATCGAAAGTTCAATTTTTGGTAAATTTGAAAAAAGCTTCATTAAATTGTAGGAACTGTAAGATGGTAAATGTTTTTACCAAAATCTTCAAGGAATATATGCAGGTTGGATCATTGGAGGTGTTACCGCGAAGAACGAGTTAATCAAACCTGTATGTGGGGAGAAACACAAAAAACTGTATTTTTAAAGAAAATTGGACTTGTGCAAATACAAGTGATTCTACTCGAGTTTACTTTTTGACCCTCCAAACTTTATTGGTTGCAAACAAACAGTGGTTTTCAAGTTTTTCAAACATTTCAGTTGCATTGGCATGGTCGAAATTAGGTTTCAAAATGAATTTGAATAAAGACCTATGATGCAATAACCTGAGAGATATTGTATTTTAGATATGACAAGATTTGTGAATATGTGAGATCCATTGTGGAAAATCGATGGGCCACAAAGTATTGGAATCTTGAGAGTCTTGGAACCACATGAACTAATATAACATCATTTAGGTAAAGGGAGAAACTTTGGGGATCCTTTGAGGGTCTAAGGATAAATTTTTAGAGGTGAAAAGGGTAAAATGATAATTCTTCGTCTATAGGTCGAAAATGTGAAAATGAGGATTCTTTGCTTGTGTTGCTTCATGACAAGAAGACTTATATAGGTGAGAAAAAATTCAGTGATGTGAGTGGCAGATAGTGAGTTCTGGGCTTTTGAAGGCAAAATGACAAAATGGTTATTTTTCCACCTATGGTGCTTTGCTGAGGGAAAACTTACAGAGGGGGGAAAAGTTACAGATGACATAGATAAAGCTGTTAAATCTGGACTCTCAAAGTCCTGTTGATGCTTTTATGGAAGATTAAGGTTTGACCTAAAATGGTATATTTGGGTTGTAATAAGGTGCTTTGACTAATTCATTGACGACTGAAATATTCAAAGAGATTTCTCAAGGAATGCCTAACCTCTTAGAGTCTATGTTTGTTCTTCCTAAACCAAGGGTGTTTAGGGTCTTGATGCTTAAATGTTGTTATGCTGTTCTTATACCATCAAATAACGTGAGTCAAAATTTGAGTATTGACAATCCCAAATTTAGGTATTTGCACATCATACAAAAAAAATACTCCCTTAATAGTAATTCCAAATATCATTTTTAGAAGTAATTTCTTTTTATCAGTTATCAGTTTTGACATTTGGGAAGTTATCAGAAAGTGGATTTCTAATCATAATTTTGATAATAAAAATATGACTTTAGAGTATTTATATAATAATAGGTAATCCACATACTGGAAAACTAATAATAAGAGGGTAAGATATAGGTTTTTTCTTCTATGGATCTAGCAAGTATTGAAACCAAACGATAAGCCATTAAGACAGGATTCTTTTATGCGAATGGTTATTTACAATGAAAAAGGGGGCAAAAAAAAAAATGAGAGAGAGAGAGAGAGAGTGTGTGGGTGTGTGTGAGGGAATAGTAATATCAGCTTTTGTTTCATTTCTTATGTAAAAGTGAGATGTCAACAAATCAAGAACCAAAACCTGCATTGGATTGGACGATCTGAGGAGATTGAATTTCGAGCCAAAGAAAAGCTGTTTTACAGTATAAATATGTAAAAAAAAAAATTATAAAAGAAAGAAAAAAATTAGTAAACGATGTTTTTGCTGAGTAATTATTACGTTAAAAGGTGAGGGATAAAGAAAAGAAGGGATTAGAAAGAAAAGGAGCCTCCAAATCTGCCATGTTTTCTCTTCCCCTTGAAGATTTGCTCTTTACCAGCCTGTTAAAGATGGTCCCATTACTCGGCGATTTATTCAAAGCATCGGCTATTAACTGTAAAAACGGTCAGATGTACATAAGGTTGGAGGGGAATGTAACTCTGTATATAGACCATACATCACAATTAGGGGTATAGTCTATCTCCACCCTCTAGTCACTGTACTTTCCCGTCTATCTGCAGGATTTGACCCGATACACAGGTCTCACCATCATTTATGCCCGATCGAATGATCTCGACCACACAATCAATAGATTCTTATTTGATCAATTTCAACAATTTCTATAGTTTGACTCTGGATCATTTGAGATCTGTATCGATCTTACGTTCGATAGCTAGGGTAATGAACTAAGTTCGACTTATTGAGGACAGACAGGACTGTCCTTCTTAGGTTAGAACCATTTGATTGGAATTTTTTTTTTTTTTTATCTTAGGGATTGCTAGGACAGATTAAGGCAATGTAGTCTAGATTATATCTCCTATTTAACATAAATAAGTGATTCCAATCCAACGAGTAGTGGCACAAGGGCTACAATCCTAGCTATGGAGAGTCTAACCATCTTATCAATCCGTGAGGTAACATGTTCGAATCCAACGATTTTAACCCAAAGAGAACAATGCAAAGAAAATCCTCTACTGCAGCTTAAAGTATGGCAAAGTGTGTCATAGTCTGAAGTAGAACACGTACCCCAAAAAGTGACATCACCCAGTAAATATGATATATATTGGTATGTGTCGCACTACAGATGCATGCCACACTTTAAGCTACAGTAGGGGGTTTACTCCCTAAGTTGAAATCGTCTATTGAAGCTTAAAGTGGGCTAAAGTGTAGCATCGTCTGTGGTACGACACGTACTAAAAAAAATGAAAATCACCCACCAATGTTGTTTAGTGGACGATTTAAACCTCTCTCTCTCTCTCTCTCTCTCTCTCCGTAGAAGAAGAAGAAAAGGTAAATATTTTAGAAGGATGATGAGGCGATTAAGTGAAGAAAAAGGACATGGAAGGGTGGCGATTAAAGAGAAGAAGCTGGAAGAGAAGGCATGGGCTTGCAAGGAACGTTTGTCTAAGAATCTGTAAAAGAGAAAGTGAAAATGACTCAAAGACAAGGGACTTTGAATCCTTTTATATGTGATGATGACGGTGGTGCTGATAACAAAAGACTCACAGAGCAACAACAGGAGGGGAGAGGACAAAGAGAGAGAGAGAGATAGAAAATTAATGGCCCCGGTCGGATTACCTCCTGGTTTTAGATTTCATCCGACCGACGAAGAGCTCGTCAATTATTATCTCAAGAGAAAAGTCCATGGCCTCGAGATTGAGCTCGACATAATTCCCGAAGTGGATCTTTACAAATGTGAACCATGGGACCTAGCAGGTTGTGTACATCTTTCTCTCTCTCTCTCTCTCTGTGTTTGATTTTTGATTTTTCAAAAAAAAAAAAAAAAAAAAATTTCCCATTCCATTTAGAGTTGGTTATGTTTTGTATTAAGTTACCAACTATTCTTCCAATGAAGATATGGCTTCAGTCCTAGCATAACCGCATAGTATTGAAAAAAAAAAAAAATGTGAAAAAGAAGCATTAATTTGAGTTCTTCTGCTCAAAATTTTACTTAAGTAGTAATAATAAACAAACACTCTAGCTAGTTATAACTGTAAGCTTCAATTAAAAATAGAGAAGGCCTGCACAATTATATTACTTAATAGTTTTTTTCATTGTTGATTTTGTTTTGTCTTAGATAAATCATTCTTGCCTAGTAGAGACCCGGAATGGTATTTTTTTGGACCCCGGGATCGAAAATATCCAAATGGATTCAGGACCAACCGAGCAACTCGAGCTGGGTACTGGAAGTCGACTGGGAAGGATAGGCGGGTAATGTACCAGAATCGAGCCATTGGAATGAAGAAAACATTAGTCTATTACAAAGGCCGAGCTCCTCAAGGGATCCGAACAGATTGGGTGATGCATGAATATCGACTGGACGACAAAGAATGCGAAGATACTATGGGAATTCAGGTTGTTTCTTTGTTAATTAATACAGATGCTAATAATGAGGGTGACATCGATGAGTACTGTCGTGGCCAAAAAGATGATAACTAATACCCCAATTCAGGGACCAAAATTTTGGGTAAGTGTACTTAAAAAACCGTTCGATCTAGATCATCAGATGATTTTCAAATACAAGGAGCTATCAAATCAAGATCAAACGGTTGTTTAAGGACCCTTAAACAAAAATTTGGCATAATTCACGACAGATTATTATCATCATCATTGTTACTTGATTTCTTGCTTTGTGCTTGTAGGGTTAATGACAGTTCAACTAAGGCATAATACAGACCTTCTAAGTCCAGGGAAAATTTCTAAAATGAGTAACTATGTCCCAATTTTTATTTTTGGTTGTTGACATAAACACAGAAAAGCAAGCTTTAATGCTACCAAATGTGTGTGAAATATCACACTATGTGTATGGTAAAGAGACCCTTTACATGTTAATAGCTCCAACCACAGAGGAGGTGGTGAAGGGGGTAATGAAAGTGGGTTACCCATGACGTGCATGAAAAGTTAGGGCTTTATCCCTTCTCTTTCTTGCTTTTTACTCGAATCACTGAGAAAACAAATCAGCTCGATATTCTTTTCTTGCACTGGTCTTATAGAGCTCTAAGGGACAAAGTTTGGCTTCACTTTGGCTATACTAATAAGACAAAAGTATCATTCCATGTCTCAATCACACCCTTAATATTTATATTACACTAATATAAACAATTAAATCACTCAATTTAGATTTAGACTCCTTTAGGCAAATCCACTCTTTACTTTCCATGTTGTAAGATGGTGTCGGCCGCTTTTCCCTTTATTTCCACAATAACGTTTAGCACTTTATTCCAAAATTTCCCCTAGTCATGAAACATTCAAAATTTAGCTTCCCCTTTACCCAAATTTGCAAATACCTTCAAGTCATAAAAGTTAGAAACTTCTGCCCAGAACACCTTCTCCATTTAGCACAACTGGTTTTGGTGTTAAAATTCTTTGACCAGGTCATTAAGCTGGATGACCAGCTTATGTATTTAAGATGTCATTGCTGGTTGGACCTCTTCATACCTGGTGGTCCACCAAAACTGATCCACCAGGTATGAAGAGCCCATTTGCCTGGATACACAAATTTATTAGACTTAAAGCTTGTATTTTCAAACACTATATAGGTTTAAAGTAGGAAAAAATGTATGAAATTTACACTTTAACAACTAGACTAACCATATTCGTTTTCTCTCAGGACACTTATGCGCTGTGTCGTGTTTTCAAGAAGAATGGCATATGCAGCGAAATTGAAGAGCAAGGGCAATGTAGTTTATCATTGACCCAGAGCTCCCAAGGGATTATCAATGATTATGAAACTATGTCACCAGATGTGCCTATAGGATCATCATCATGTATGGAGGAGGATGATAAAGATGATGCATGGATGCAATTCATCACAGAGGAGGCATGGTGTTCCTCTAACTCAAATGTAGGTAGCGAAGATGCGTCATGTGTTGGATTCACAAATTAAAGGGATTTTACTGGAAAATGGGTGGTGAATAACATAAATTTGATATAATTTTGGTTTAATAACTCATACTGTTTAAGAAAGCTCGTAAAATTTCTTAATTGTCTATATATGTGTATCCTCTAAGAGGGTTGCCACTCGCAGTTCTTCGACAAGTCAGATTTCTGCTATTGCTCTATGGGTTTTGGTGTGGTCCTCTTAGCGAGGCTGTTTTCGTGTATTTTGTGGAATAATGGTGTAAGAATGCTATGTGAATTGGCTTTTTTTTTTTTTTTTTTTTTTTTTAATTTTTTATAATATATTTCTACTCATGTAGCACAAATGGGGGTTAATTACTTGTGCAGCATTATGCTGTAACCAAATTTGCTGCTGTATCAACTCGACTTGACTAAATTTTGGATAGACTTGGCAAGTATACTCGATCTGTAACAATTCTATTGATTTGGTCTAATCAACTTGGAAATACTAGGAGTGTGCCTTTAATTTGGTTCAGCTGAACTGGACCACTACAGCACCTTCCTTGCATTCAGGGACTGCGATCTATACAAGCTTGGAGAAAAATTATACGCCAATTAGTACTTCAAAATTATTATTTTTGGGCGGTATTTTTTACTGAAAATTTCTCCCTTTCATAGCCACAAAGTTGGAGGCTCACAACTTCAATTCTTTTCTCTATTTTTTTTCTTTTTTGGAGAGAAATTCAGAGTTCTATCATGCTACAAAATAGCTTTATGCTTTTTACAGTATCTCAAAAATATTTATTGCTTTGTTGTATGTTTTACAGTTTAGAGTATCAAAGAGAAATTCTCTCTCTCTCCCCCTCCCCCCAGTATTAATAATTATATAGGTTACAATTGAAAAGTTGATATTGGTAGATGAGTCATTAGTTCAATTTTGATCTGGCAGTGCAGTACATAATAATTAACAAGTAAACAAATGGATTTGTCAGGGCATTATAATCTTACCAATATATTGGTTCCTTAAGAATATATGCATTCTTTCTTGTCTAGTTGTTTAATAGGTCATCTCAAAGTAAGAGCAACAATAAGAGCTACTTAAATAGCGTAAGGTTTAATTATTGGACTTAAGGTCTCACAAAAAAAAAAAAAAAAAAACGCTTGCAACTTGGTTTATACCCTTTGATAACCAATCATGCTTTTAAACTTTTATCAGCTTTCAACTTAGTCTTAAGTACCAGTTGACACCCTTATATTCATCTATGTTGAATCAAGCATGTCAATTCTTGGAACTTCTCTTTCATTGTAACAAGCCAACTAGGATGAGAGAGAGCAGACTTGACAAATTTACAATATCTTAACATGGAAATATTATATATTGTTAGAATTCTATAATCTGGCTAGGCTGAAATTTCGGATATGGTAATTGCTTAATAAATATTTTATTAAATGATTTTCAAATAAAATATTATATTATTTAAATAAATTATATAAAAAATAATATTTTTTCTGGTTCAAATGAACTGTAAATTTTATCTTGATTTACAATTGACTTGGGGCCTGGCAAGCAATAAGAATTTCTTTAGCATTATGATTAAAATGTGATTACCTAGTAGAGAGACTAATATATGAATTATTTTTCAGGAAATGTTGTCTTTGTTAAGTCTTATTTTTACTAGGTTTAGTTATGAAATATTAATGGGCATGTTTGTAATTATTGAAAGTCTATCATTAAAAGAACCTAAAAGGATTATATTTATTAATTTTTCATTGACAATAATCGCAGTTGGACTAGAATTAAAACAATAAGATTATCAAAAAGTTTGATGATGGACAACTAGTAGAGTATAACCCTATTGGATCCCACACACCTTGTGTAGACACAAGAAAAATCCCACATTTGAGATATTTACCAAAATGCCCCTGGTCACGATTGAAGTGGTTCAGTTGCAACCCAAGAAAATTAGGCACGATTGACAAACTAGTCACAACCAAACAAAGTCAATTGTGATTGATGGGTTAATTGCAACCTGCAGATCAGAAAACTAAAATTCATATTTTCAAGTATTGACATCTAGCAAATGAGCCCAAGGTGGTCTTAGACTTTTTATACATCCAGAAGACTAATGGCAGTGCCCAATTCGCACACATGTCTCCAATTTGTACAGGTTTGTGGAAGAATATATTCCTACTCCAACGAGGATTTTGCTAGCAGTAAGTCTCCAACACTATGAATAACGAATCAGATAAGAGCAGAGAATTTTTACATGGACTAGGAGTTGATATCAACCATGGATCTTGCATAAAGATAGAATGGAGAGCACACAAATCGCTGCATCAACAGGTTGAGTTCTGCACAAAGTCTTTCACAAAACAAGTTGATAACTTAGACTGTTGCTAGCCTATCTATAAATACCCCATGTTCACGTTTTGGGGTACTTTTGCATTACTTTTCATAGCTTTCAAGCTATTCAAGCATCAAGCATTGTTCTTCCCAAGCTCAAACACATTGTCCAACAACTTCCTTTCTTCCAGATGAAAACAAGTCCATTAAATTAACCTCTGCATGTTTCCAAGAAAGATAGCATATGAGTTTCAACTTAAAGATCATGGCCATGGCAATGTGAGAATGAGTGTAAAGCTTGAATATTAGTGAAGTGTAATGACTGTTATTTCAGCTTATGTAAATCAATAAATTTAATGCAATAAATCAAGTTATTCTCTCATTCTTCTTCTTTCTTTTATGTCTTATGCATACTTGCTAGAACACAACTAGAGTAATAAGAAGGCAATCAAAGGTGTGTTGCATACAAGTGTGATAGTAATTAACAAGCTTCTTTATAAAGTAGCCCTAAATAAGCTTCTAAGAAAAATTGTCCTTTAACTATTCCAATTTCTATTCCATTTATGATTTATTTAGTAATATTATGAATTTTGTTTTAGAAAATTAAGGCCTTCAACATTTATAGAGTAGCCACCTAACTAGAAGTGACTTGGCTAAACTAGATTATGTCTACGGACAAGTTCGAGCATAATATGGGCATAAGAAAGCACTTTATGCTTGGTTTGATAGGCTTAATGAGTATTAGTTACAGTTTGGATTGTTTTCATTTTTTTAAGTATGCATGATCTTTGTGTGTACTTCATTCTTCTTGTGGCACTACACTTTATTTCCTATATAATGGTGATTTAGTTATGATGCAAGCCAGATTTGGGTTCATGCAAATGGGGTTGGTTTAATTAGTTGTTGGACCATTAAATGGGGTCTTGGTTCTTGGGTTGACCCGTGCAACTAATTTTAGTGGAGTTTGATGGAGAATTTATCAACATTTTCCTAGATTTTGTTGATATTCTAGAAGCTTTTGACTAGATATCTTGGAATTAGAATAAATGTTGGAAAGGAGATTGGTCACATGGGAAATGTTCTTTTGACTAGATTAGTGTGGCAGAAGAAGAGCGGAAGAAGAAGAAGAACAAAATAAGAAGACCAACAAACAAATAAAAAAAATGCATTAAGGTTGGTCAAAGAGAAAAAGATCAGAAGAAATTACTTTTACAGTTAAAAAAAGAAGAAACAAACCAATAAGTAAAGCTAGTTGAAAAATAAAAGAAAAAAGAGAAAATAAAATGAGGAGAAGATCAGAGGAGGTAAAAAAGAGGATTTTCACAAAAATATCAAAATTAGTGGACTCTGAAGAGAAGATAATAATCTTTCTATTTATTTAATGAATACGAATACAACTTTACTGCTCAAACACTAGCAAGTTTACCTAGCCATGGCCTGCTTCTTCGTTAAGCTTTCTATGGTGTCTTCCTTGGAGAGATCACAAAGGTATAATAGACTTGCTTTCTTCTTTTTTTAAGAAAGGTGAACTTGTGGACTTTCAGAGGAATGGAGTAGAACTTACCTAGATATTCAAAGCAACGTTTATTTGAAAACTTGAGTTTATGATGGATCTTCAAAACTTTTAAGACTTCTCCAAAAAGCTTTATTTCTTGTGTAACCTTAGAGGTATTTATATACACAAAAACTAATTAGAGAAGAGTCCTTATTGAGGAAGAACTCTATCTCATTTATGGTTTCCATATTGGAGTGAGATTTTTCAATCCTTATCCCTAGCATATAAGTGCTTTTTCTATACGAGAATGCACCTCCTTCAATTTTTGGTTTCATGGTGTGCAAATATGAACAGTTCACTTGCACACACTTTTGGCGGTGAATGCAGGTATCTACCACCCTTTAGTTATGGGCGAATGATATAGTCATTCTCCTTTCGTTGTGCGAATGTCAGCCTTTTAAGTGTGGTGAATGTCAGGTAATTTAGACATTCACGCACTTTTAAGTTTCTATACTTATGTTACGCCTTAAAATCTTATTACTAGATAAGACTTTGGGGTGTTAATCTTTTTACACTCTTCTTATTTTTTCCCTTACTCAAGACCCTTTGCAGCGAAATATTATAAAATGGTCCTTAATTTTTATTTTTTTACATTTACTTAGCTCATTCATTGTCATTCATACTAGTAATTAAAACCAACTTCTAATCCAAACTATTACCATGTGCAACAGAATCTAACTTTTAAATCATTAACATCGTAGTAGAAGGAAATTAACCATTTAAAGTAAAACCCTTTCAATTAGATTCCCATAATCAAGTCTGAAATCAAAATCTCCTAGATATATAAATCCCCAATATGGGTTTATAAACATAAACTGAAATAAATAGTTTGAGCGTATAACTGAAAAACAAATAACATAAAGTGAGTCATCTAATCCATATTCTCCTTAAAATATTTTGACATGTCTCATAGTGACCCATGGGCTCACCTGGTAACAATATATATAAAGAGCTAATATGAAGAAAAAAAATAATATTATGGATGGGTGAGTCTATAACTCGCAAGTAATAATATAATGGCTACAATAGAATATGAGTCAAGACTTAGCACGAATATTTTTAAAATAAACTTTACTGAAAACATAACTGAATTGAGATTTTTATAACATGATGAAAACTCTTTACGCAAAACTACATTTTCTTATGCAATAACTTTTATAATCAAAATTTATCTTATTTATATTCATTCTTATCTTATACTTTTACTTATACAAACAAAAACTTTAAAGTTATACTTATCACACAATTTATCATTCATATACCAACTTTACCTATGAAACTTCTAAAGTTCAAACACTTCTTTCATCTATAATCCTCCTAGGATCTATAAACTACTAATTTCACTTGCTTTAACCATCTAAGGATCTCTTAACACAATTATCTTATCCACTCATCTACAATCTCTAATGTACTTCTTAAAACATACACTTCTATATTTTAAAGACTTTTAGCACATAATGGTTATCTCACATACAAAACCTATAAGTAGGTCTTTGTCTCAAATACAAAACCTCTGAGGGGGTCTCTGGATGGTTCTCACATACAAAACCTGTGAATAAGTCTCTATCTTAGACACAAAACCTTTGATGGAGTCTCTGAATAGTTTTCACATACAAAATCTATGAGTAGATCTATATCTAAGATATAAAACCTTTATGGGGTCTCTGAATGGTTCTCACATACAAAACTTGTAAGTAGGTCTCTATCTCAGATACAAAACTTTTGAGGGGGTCTGTATCTCAAATACAAAAACCTTTGATGAGGTCTCTGAATATATAATCATTACGGTATCCATTTCTAACTACTATTCTCTCTGAAACACACAATTCACAAAGGATCTCTAAAATAATAAATCATAATGGGTCTCTTAATCACTAACTTCTTCAAATATAACTTTTAAGGTCTCTAAATCATTTATAGCTCTTATGAATCACCTTACTTTTCTCTCATCTTCAAATACAAACAACACTAATTCTTATGAACCTTACTTTTTATCAAAGCTTACTTCTTAATACAAAATAATCACATATTTTATCATACTTATAACAATAATCTCATACACTATTATAAATCAAAATTTAAGATATTATCATTTATGATATCATTCTATAGAAGGCTTCAAACAAAACAATTCAAAGTTAAGCATGACATAGTTCACAATTTAACATTATATGCATGTATGCATGATCCTTTCTAAAGTTAACTTTTCTCAAAAATAATTTTCTATTTTCCAAAACTTATAGTCTTATTGCAACTCTTATAAAACCATGGTTAGTTCATCTTGCAAAAACAGGGGATTGCTTGACTCAATCTAAGCACAAACTAAGAATAATGCTTCTTTAAAATTAGGTTTAATAATAAATAATGCTTATATTTTTATAAATCACATAGGCCTTTTAATCCTTAACCACAACTTTAGGAAATATTAATATTCTTCTAAACATGATCAAAATAAGCTAAACAATTTATAATCCTTTTTTAAATAATAAAACATGTTCAAACATGAAGAGTTTTGAGAAAAACTTCACAATGATTATAACTTATATATTTTTTAGTCAAGACATAGAGATTTTCTAAAGATTCATGGCTTAAAACATAGATAATCAATTTTCAAACTTGAACAAAGCTTTAAGAACCTAAACAAAGAACAAAAACATATAATGTTTATGCAACTACTTGCATCATTCACAAAACTTTCAAACTTCTTATATTTTCTAAGAAAACAAGGCTTAGAATATGAAGGATCTTTTAAAAAATTTCAAACAAAGTTCTAAGATCCTAAACAAGGAACAAACATATAAACTTTATGTGATTACT
>JAOXJP010000008.1:9998307-10008646 GCA_025762735.1 Platanus orientalis | reverse complement strand
TATTGTATAGTAAGTGTATTTTTTTTTTTTTTTTTCTTTTGATACCGAGGTATCTAGGCCTCTTAGAGCACATGGACTCCCAGCCTCTCCCACGTACCAGGTAAATCGGGTTTTTTACGCCCGGGCAAGTGGCCCCAAGGGGATAGGTTTCGAACTCAGGACCTCCGCTTCCTAAGGCGTGATCCTGGTCAACTATGCTACCCCTTGGGGTTAGTAAGTGTTTTTTTGTTCATCCCTATTTTTTCATTCCATAAAAAATTAATGCACATTGTCATAAAAATAGTTACCAGCACTCCCCTAAATTCCAAGCCTACTCCAAAAGTCCATTATGTGGAGCTTTAGCAATAAAATCCTTTAGAAATCAATAATGGGAAAGACCATGAGAAAAGCACACTGAGTTAATATGAAATAACATATATTTGAACAGGAACATGTCATTGAGGCATAAAATAAATATATATTTCATTAAACTTTAGATATCAACTTGAAGATAATCCAAAAGGAGAGGTGGGTGATGCAGGATGGCCTGGGGCTATGGACTTATGGGTCCAAGAGGAATCTAAACAAGATCCATATAGGTTGGACAAAAAAAAAAAACCTCAAAATATGGATTAAACAGATTAAAGAAAGACAAAATCTAAAAGTTTTAGTAGTTGGATAGAAATAAGGCACCACAGAAAATAGGGTAAGACTTACTAGATCAAGGTACAACTTTGTAGCATAATAGGGTTATGAAAGAAGAAATAAACCGTAAAATTCCATAGCATTCAGAACAATAAAAGTATATAAAACATTCAATACTCAGATTTGTCCTAGAAAAATACAACAAAGCAAAAGTGCGGAAATCACTTGATTAAGTAATAAAGAAAAAGAAGAAAAATAGCACCAGCAACATAGCTTAATGGTGTTAGGGAGACCCGGCCTCAGCTTCAGAGAGAGAGAATAGGGAGGCCCAGCCTCAGGAAGAACAAGAAGAGGGAGACCCAACCTCAACCGTAGAACAAAACCTAATTATCTCTAATAATCAAACCCAATCAATTCATTAGGGTATGACCCCTTTATAAAAAAAATTACAGCAACCTCCCAAAATAGAAACAAATATTATTTAGCTGCTAAAACATCTAAACCTAATAAACCCTATATACAACTTGACTTTGCTAGAGATATATTAGTAAATAACCCCTTTCATTTATTAAATCTTAAAATAAAAAACCTACTAAAAGAACATTATTCCCCGTACTGATACCCCTTAAGTAATTTGGTAATAACTTTCCCAAATCACCTCGGATTTTCCCAATCTTGGTTTCGTTTGAAAGGTAATTGAACAACCATTTTAAAGACACCAAATCCTTTTCAAAAAGGCAAGTATTGACCTTGGAAAATTTGGGCTTAAAGAAAGTTATAGGATTACAACTCAAAATAAATAAAAACCGAAAACCTAGAAACATAACTCCAAGTGGACCACACTTGATCATCCATGATCATCCAACTTCTTCTTGATCATTCTCCCTTGGTGGGAAAAAGTTCAACCACAAACTTATTGAAGAAGAATTCCTCTTGCTTAATCTCAAACTTGGTGGTGATAAGGTCATACTTCTGAAATCAGCAACACATTGTAGGTCAATTTCTTCAATTTGTTGTGTCAGCAATTGAATTTATTGAAGAACTCTTGCTTGATCTCAAACTTAGTGGTGATGAGGTCATACTTCTAAAATCAACAACACTCTATTTGTCAACTTCTTCAATTTTTTGTGCAAACAATTGATAAAACACTTTAGATGGGAGAAGTAAATTGTCAGCCCCTTGCATGTGAAAGAAAGCTTGTTCTGCATCATACTAAAACTTGTTTTTAGCTACCTTTTTCTTTTGATTTTGGGGCAGCAATTGCTCATGTATCAACAATCAAAGCTAGTTCATCAGGAAATCTTGTACTGTCTTCATTGTCTAGTTCATCTCTAATCTCATCAGCAACATTGAAATCCTCTTCATCTAAAGTCTTTTCAGCCTTTTTGTTGCATGGTTTAAAGTATCACGCAATACGTACTAGTATCGTGGGGTGGGGGCGAAACCCCCTAGGTAATCGAAATCTACTTATATATTCCCACATCTAGCGGTACGTCTCGAGCATCTCACACGTATCACGTAATACGTGGGAATTTTTAAGCCAAAAATGCCTTGAAATGCCCGAGAGACGAGAGACGAACCCATATCGCTTCTCACATTTCCCGAGCGTCTCTCGAGCTTATCGCCAACTTTAAAAAAACTCTAAAAATTCATATATATATATTTTTTGTGATTCTTTATAGATTTATCTTACTAAAGAAAATTTTAAGACTCTACTTTAGTCCATTTCAATTGAAAACTTTCCTTTGAACCAAATCGAAGGATTGAAGCCAAAACCCCAAATTTCGTCAAGAGCTTCGATAAGTTTTCTATTTTTGCTCCAATCCTCATAGATTTTTTATATGTCATACATATATGATTAGATCTACACATTCATGGAGTTAATAATTTTCGAAAACTAAATTTTTTTCGAAAAAATAAAAAAATTCAAAAAAAAATCATACCAAATGGGCATTGTTTGGTCTAATTTTTTTTATATGACATACTACAACCCATTTTTTCATATAATATGTCAATTTGGTAGAGTTTTTAAGATAAAATATTTTTGTATTTATTTAATAATTAAATAAATAAAATTCCTAAAAAAAAATGCCAAAAATAATTGAAAAAATACATGAAGCATATTAGAACGTATTGAAACATATTGTGTATGTTTCTCTTAATTCTACTATGTTTTTCATATTTTTTAATTTTTCTTATATTTTCCCATTGTACTTTTGTTATACTTTGCATTATCAATGAATGAGAATGACATTATTGTCTGAGTTATACATTTGTATCATTGATAATGTTTTATGTATGTGGATTTGTAGCTTTATTGTGCAATGTGTAGTGTTATTTATCAACCTCTAACACTTAAACTTCTAAACATGTGCAACGTGTGTCAAGAGGGTACCAATTCCCAACTATTGATACCTAAGTGTGTAATGAAGTGTAATTGTTTTTAAGTGTTCAATGATGCTTATTATAACATTTCCTAAAGTTTCATTCAAAAATTTCAAGCCTTACATTGTGTTCCTATAAATTCCATAGGCGACAACATATGTCATAAGTGTGACGGTTCTCACAGCCATCATAGATGATTATTTTTTATATTTAATGATTCCTAAGTGTGTATTACTGTTTATTCTATAAAATCCTAGGGTTCTATAACAAAATTCCTTCATTTGATTAGTGTTTCCCCCGTTTCCCATTGCCTCCCGGTTTCTTCCGTTGTCTCCCCATGATAAGCTATGATACATGAGATGTATTTATATCCCCAAGCCACAATACGGGACGCGATATCGATACTTTAAACCTTGCTTTGTCGATTCCTTCATTAGATGGTTGTTCAGTAGGAGGTTGCATAATGGATTCAATGGGCTCATTTTTTGAAGTTGCTTCATCTGGCATGACATCAACAACCTCAAGGCTATTGCAAGCCCTTCCTTAATGGCTACCATCCCTTAACAACCATCAACTCACGTCGCATATGCTCTTGCCGTTGCACCTCAAAAATCATGAAGCCTCTTTTTAAGGAGGTCTTGTTTGTCATATAGAATAAGATTCCGCTTTAGAGCATAAATGAGATCAAGCTTTCTTTTCCATTCGATTGTTGCTAGCTCATCTATCACATCCTTGAGTTAAGCTCTTAGAATCCTCTGAAAGGTATTGCACCAGATATTTATATTAGTAGAAAGATGTGTTATCCATGGTAAAATAATTGTGAGTTAGAATCAATTTGCTCTAATACTACTTGATGTAGTAAGGCCTAGGGCCTAAAATTATTATGGGTTATGGGCCTAAGAGGAATCTGAACAAGGTCCAAATAGGCTGAAAATAACTCTCAAAATATGGATTAAACAGATCAAAGAAAGACAAAATCTAAAATTCTAGTTGTTGGACAGCACTAGGGCATCACAGAAAATAGGGTTAGATTTCCCAGATTAAGGTAAAATTTTGAAGTATAATAGGGTTATGAAAGAAGTAAACTCTAAAATTTTAGAGCAATCGAAACACTAAACGTATATAAAGCATCCAATACTTAGATCTGTCCCAAAAAAATACAGCAAAGCAAAAGTCTAGAAATCATTTGATTAAGTAGTAAAGAAGAAGAAGAATAACACCAATAGCCCAACTGAATGGTGTTAGGGAGGCCCGGCCTCAACCTAAGAGAGAAAGAATAGGGGGCCCAACCTCAACCTAAGAAAAATAAGAGGGAGGTCTTGCCTCAATCGTAGAACAAAACCCAATTATCTCAAATAATCAACTCCATTCAATTCATTAAGGTATCACCCCTTCTATAAAAAATTACAGGAACATTCTAGAATAGAAATAAATATTCTTTAGTTGCTGAAACATCTAACCTTAATAAACCCCCCAATAATCTCAAATAATCAACTCCATTCAATTCATTAACTTATCACCTCTTCTATAAAAAAAATATAGGAACATTCCAAAATAAAAACAAATATTCTTTAGTTGCTAAAACATCTAACCTTAATAAACCCCCCAAAGACAACTAACCCTAAAAATCCCTTTTATTTGCTAAACCTTAAAAATAAAAGAACCTACTAAAAAATATTATTTCCATTAGCTACTAATTCCCCTTTAGTAATTTGGTTATAGCTTCCCCAAATCACCTTGGATTCATGCAATCTTGGTCTCGTTTGAAAGGGAAACAAAATAACTCTTCTAAAGACACCAGAACCTTTCCACAAGGGCAAGTATTGACCTTAGAAAAATTTAGCTAAAAACAAGTTATGGGATTACAACTCAAAATAAATGGAAACCTAAAAACATAACTCCAAGTGGAGCCCACTTGATCATCCATTATCATCCAGCTTCTTGATGCTCCCGCATCGGTAGGTCAATTTAGAGATCACAATTAGAAATGTAAAGTCAAACAAAATTTGAACACTGAAGCCATATGAGAAAATTTATAAAGGGAAAAATATAAGCAAACAACAATCTTTCATATAGATAACAAGCTCCATTGAGTATGTTAAACAAAACGTGTTAATCAATTTGACTCATTTAAATTTTACTCCTTTTATCACTACCCAATGGTTTGAAACATAGAAGTAACCATTGTGAATGCTTAGACAAGTAGAGTCAACAGAAAAGATTTTGAAGTAGCTATTTCCACAAGCAGACAATTAAAAGTAATGCACACAAAAGCATTTATTTAACATTGTTATACCAATGAAATTGAACAACGAGCTATTCCTTTATTTTTGTATTATGATAAAGTTATTTTACCAATTCTTATAAAAATAGTTCTCCAAACAAATGGAAACTACTCAATGCATCCAAAACTCCTTTCTTTATACATTTCAGCTTTCTCTTTTCCACTTTCTTGATTTAATTATGAGAAAAGTACAGAAAGAAAACCCCAAAATCCATTATTCTTTTAGAAATAACTAGTATTTGAAAAGGCATGTGTGGCTTATGCCTTGAGGTGTGGCTCAAGGAACAGGCCTGCAGGTGCATGCTTAGAGGCATGTATCAAAGTGTGAGACACAAGCCTCAAGCCATACAGTTAGGCTGAGGGTTTTAATCAAAAAAGGGCTTTTGTCATGAAACCAAGACTTAAATAGTTCATTATTTTTCACCTTTTTTTTTGGGCGCCGGTGGGGGGCTATCAAGGTTTCTGAAAATCTTATGATGCTCTGTTTCACATCAAGATCTTTTCAAACTCTTTGTTTATTTCACATATTCCCCATGTTCTACTTCTCTTGCATGTTTGCAACATATATGTATATAGATACACACAAAGAGATCATACCCAAAGACCACAAATGATTGTTAATAATAAGCATTTTCAAGCCCAAACAATGGAAAAAAAATTTACCTCAGCTCTCAACTGCTGGACTTCTTCAGTAAGTATTTTATCATATTCAGATATGACTTTCTTCACACTCATGGCAGTGGGAATAATAGATTTTGATCCATGGGGCATCTGTTGTGCATAAACAGAAGGAGAAGCAGCTAACTGATTCTTGGAGAGAGGAAGAAATGCCATAGAATTTTCTCTATTATATGACCTAAATAGCACAGGGCAAGAGACTTGCCCCCATCTTGGAAGTACCAATGACATAGGTGAATCAGAATCAAGAGGGAGCTGATTTCCCCCTTGATTGACCAAGGTATTCCCTTCAATACATTTAGCTTCCTCATTACCAGATAGTTTGGGTGAAAACAGTTGACCCCGTGTAAATGTTGTTTCTCCCCTGCTTAATGTCAAGTTAGAGCATGCCTTCCGCGCTGCCAAGGGCTGTCTCAGGCTTGGATTTTGCATCCTTATTACTCTATCTGAATTTGTGATATTTCTCAATTGACTGAAGCATGGATCACATACCCTAAAGGGCTTACTTTTATTTGGTGCCAAAGAAGCATTTAAAACCTTCTTGCTACTACATGCACGGCAGAACATAAAGCCGCAATTATAACAGTTATGTTTCTTCCTGGTAAACCCAAAAGCCATTCGACATCCACTACAAGTTGATTGATCACTACTAATGATAGATCTGTGTAAACAAATTGCAGCTGTGAAATTTGATCCGCAAGCAATATTTTCTACCTCTCTATCTCTCAAGGCCTCCACTAAAGTTGGAGAGTTTCTGTCTTCAATATCACCTAAACCTAACTGTCCATTTGCACCCTTTCCCCATGTATAGACTTTGCCCCTTGATGTCAAGACAGCTACATGATAAGATCCTGATGAAATCTCCTTAACAAACTCTCCTTTAAGCTTTCCCTCCACGATCGTGATCGATTTATCTCTAGCCTGCAGATTACCCAGTTGCCCATGCACTGTACTTCCCATTGTATACACTAAACCTGTATCCGTGAGTCCAACAGTCAGCATTCTTCCACAAGACACCTGAAGAAAATCAAAATCTATGAGTTGTGTAACACATGTTGGTAGAAGCTTCTTTTCTTGATTGACATGCCCAAGCCTTCCTTTATCCCCATCTCCCCACGTAAATAATTTCCCACTCGGAGGAATAGTCTTGAAATGATCAACCATAATTTCTACAATAGCAGCCATGTGCCAGGGCCCACATGCAACAGACCTTACCCTTAACCCTTTCAGAGACTCGACTTCTTTTGGTTGGGAAATATTTTGAAGATTCCCATGCCCAAGAACTCCAAATGTTCCATCCCCATATGTAAATAACTGACCAGAGGAAGTAACAATTGCCGTATGCCATTCTCCGCAGGCAACACTTGATATTTTTATACCATCCAAAGGACCAGAAAGCCTATGAGGCAGCCACTGACTCCAATTGCTCCCATCACTTATCAGACCAACACCATGACCACTGTCACCCCACGTATAAAGTTCACCAGAAAGTGTCAGAGCACATGTGTGATATTCACCACAGGAAATGGAATCCACATGGACCCCATTAAGGGATTCAACAATTTTCGGATAGAAAACATCCATATTAATTTTATGCCCAAGTTTTCCCCCACTCCCCTCTCCCCAGCAATAAACTTCCCCTTGGTTGGTAACTAAGGCAGCATGTTTTCCTCCTAAGGAAATCTTCTTCACATCCAACATCATTGTGGATTCTAATAATTTGGGAATTAAAGAATCGAATTGCAAATAATGGCGGTTATCAAACCTATCAACACCACCCCCTAAGTATACTCCTATCCCTTCACCCCACATCAACACATCTTTCAGAACATCATTCTTGTCTGATGGTGGAAAGCATTGATGACAGGAGCTGATCCCACTGGACAAATTCATTTGACATTCTGTGCAGTCATAAGTTCCTTTCTTTTTCTCGTTGAGATCTTCAGGATCCAAATACAAATGTGGAACCACAATATCCGTTACAGTTTGGATGTCTGATAAAGTTCTTGGTTCTGAAGAATAAAAACTTTCAGAAGAATATGCCAAGCCATCTGAAAAACACCTCTCTGCAAGTGATTGTGGTGGACTCCCACATAAGCTGTGAACCTTTAGAATGTAAAACCATGCAAACAGGCTATTGTCAATAGTAATATATAAGAAAGGTGCATGCATTCCTATGTTTCCACACATAATTTTCACATAAATAAGACGTAAATTGTAAAATGAACGCTGCATGCATCAGACGTTGTCATTAGGATAAATCTTAGTATATCTTTTGTTTCATGTACAAGCTATTACTCTACCCTGTTTATATAATTTTGAAGTTCATAAATTTATCTAAGCAAATTGTTTTCTCATTTTATGCATCCTATAAAAAACTTGTATGATAGTATACATTTTAACATTATTAAATTGGGAAATAACCTTATGGATTACACTTATGATCTATAAACTCCACTGCTATGCCTATGTGCATGGCAAACATGCAGAAGGAGTGGAACCCTATCATGCAGTGGGATCCCAGACATGAAAAAGGGGCAGGACCTGTTTGGAAGATCTCAAAGGAAACATATAAATCAGAACAGAAGGTAGTAACCACCACAATCCCACTCCTCTGTATGGTGAGAAAAGAAAACGTTTTAAATTCAATGGTTACAAATATCCAACCGGTCAATTTCTGGCCTACGATATCACCTAGGTAGAACCTTTAGGCTCGACCCCCATACCAATATGCTACATGTACAGTTATGCCATTTATAAAGCATAGTTGCAAGCTTTAAGAATGCAACATTTTCAAAGCAGAAGAACAAGAGAATGTTGTCTTTAGAACCTCAGAAACTTTGGTGAAATCCTCCAGAAGTCCTAGATTATGCTTTCTTCGTGAATAACCGACTGGACTGTTCGCACAGGTTTGTGCTCCTCGGCGGTTCCTCAAAATATCCAAAGTTTTAGGGGGGTGGGATCTGGATATCAAAGCTCTTAAGCCTACAAACCAATAGTCCGCCTGCTCCTTGTCCTTGCATATCTAAGAAACAGAAGAGAGAGAGAGAGAGAGAGTGGCAATCTTAAACTAATGAAATGAGTCTAACAAACTAGTAAGATAAAGTTATAAGCATAAATGGGAATTAAAAGGAAAAAAAGATTACCAAATCAAGAGTGCAATCACCATTTGCATAAACAAGCGAAAAGGACTGAGCCTCCTTTCCTGGTTGAGGTTGCCTCTGAAAATTTACCTACGGCAACCTTACATGTAAAGTCAGAAACACTATAATAAAACAAAAGGGCAGTTAAAGATTGAAATATACGTTTCTTATGATAAATAAGATACAATTTTGAAATTTGTTATAATAATCATTTTTACACGAAATTGTCTTACGTACAGTTCTCTGTCCACGGATAATCTTTGTAATTGAGTTCAATCTCAATTCTTTTTCCTCCTTCCCAGAATACCATATTAAATGCTTCTCATCCTGAAATTCAAAACACAAGTCTTGTTACACTTGCTTGCTCATAAGGTTTACTGAATCAACAAAGGAAACAAAGCAACAAAAGAAAAGCTGGCGATTGCCAAATTTTCTTGAACATTATTGAGGAAGCTATTAAGAGTGAATTAACCAACTCTCCCAAAGCCTTAGTGTTAGGAGATACACAAATTAATATATTTCAACACACTCCCTCGGGAGGAACATTGTTCACTGCTCCAGATCTATTTATATATAACTTTGAAAGTATTACTAAACCTAGAAAACAAACAAGTTAGTAAAATGGAGTCCTATGGATTCTCCATGGAACCCAAGGAATGGACAAGAAGAGGAATCCCGACCTTCTTGTTTAGAGGCTACCTGGCTGAATTTTCAGCCTTTCATAGCTTTATCTACTCACACCCATGCAACTAGAACATAGCTCCACATTCCAAGTTTAATAGCTAACCATTTGGATTATTCCAAAACAAAAGCTGACAATATTCATCAATTCAAACATTAGAACAAAAACTTCTTTTTTCTTTTTTCTTTTTTTTTTACCATAGTATTATCATTACATTTAATTTTTTATTTTGGTTTTTGGTTTTGAGGTATTTGTTTATCTAGACCTAGATATAATTTCATGTACTGTACACTTTCGTGAACTTTAAAATTATACGAAAATACCTTTCAATATTATCAGACGACAGTATGGATGGACAAAGTATATAGTTTCCAGGGTTTCTTGTATGCCACCAGTACAGGTGCCTAACTAAGTCCTGATGTCACATTGTCTCACAATAAGGCAGCTGGGAAAAAAGTGCAACTTCTTAACAACAACAACAACAACAACAACAAACAGCCTTATCCCAACTATTTGGGGTCGGCTACATGAATCCTGTTACGC
>JAOXJP010000008.1:9987969-9998207 GCA_025762735.1 Platanus orientalis | reverse complement strand
AGCATCAGGCCAAACCATTAATTATAAAAAATATAAAATAGTATTCAACAAATACACCCATAATCATGTTATGGTTATTATTACAAATGAACTAGGGATAAGACAAGTAAGTGCACCGGGTAAATATCTAGATTTACCCTCAACTTTAAGTATAAATAAGGTTAAGCTATTTTTTTATATAAAAGATAGAGTCAATAACAAAATTCAAGAATGAAAGGGAAAATTACTAAATAAAGTAGGAAAAGAAGTTTTCTTGAAAGAAGTCATAATAGAACTCCTTCCTTATGCTATGTCACGTTTCTTATTACCAAAATCTTTATGTAATAATATTAATAAATAAATAAATAAACAAATGACATTTTGATGCAGTCAAAATGAAAATGAAAAGAAAAGAAATTGGATTAGATGGAAAATTCTATTGAAAAATAAAGGGGATGGGGTTTGAGTTTTAGATAGCTCCATAAAAAATAATAAAGCTTTACTAGCTAAACAAACCTGAAAAATTCTAAAAACTCTAGAGACAATGTGGGTAAAATTCCTAACATCCCTATATTTTTCAAATAAAAGCTTTCTAGAATCAAAAAGTTAAAACAAAAGCTCCTGGTTATAGAAAAATATAGTAAAATGGAGAGATTAAAAAATAGAATCAAATGGAAAATAAAAACATGAGAAAATGTTAAATTTTGCGAAGATAAGTGGATCCCAATAATAGAAGGAAAAAAAATCTTAAGTAGAAAACCAATAGAAAGTAATATAGAATATGTAAGTGATGTAGTAAAACAACAAGAAAAATAATGGAACATAGAAATATTAAGATATAATTACAAAAGAAGAAATAATGAGATAGCAAAAATCAACTTAAGTGAAAATAAGCATGAAAATAAAATAATATGGGATTATGATAAGAGAAGTTCCACTATGAAGTTAAGGTATTACCTTGAGGTCTAAGTAGATAAAGAGAATATGAACAATAATTATTATAATACAAATAATAATAGTAGTAACAATTATTTTTTGGTAAAATAATAGTAACAATGATAATAGTATAAATAATACTAATATGAGTACTAGTACTAATAATAGGAATATAGATATAATTACCCTTGGCCATAATAACAATATAAATAACGATGAAAATTATGAGAATAATGAATAATAATAATAATAATAATTATTATTATTATTATTATTATTACAAATAAAAATTATAGCAATAATTTAGAAAGAAATAATGGTAGAATAAGGGAAGAAAATACTGACAATCAGATTATGCATAATGAATTCATAATTAGAGAATCAAGTCATGTGGAACATAAAAATAACAATAATATTCACAATTTTTAAATAATAATAATAACAACAATTACCAATTTCCATGGAATAAGTTTTGGCAATTCAATAAACCACTTAAGATTAAACATTTTATATGGAAAGCTTGCAATATTGCTTTACCAACAAGAGATAACTTAAAAAGAGAAATATTGATGTAGATCCCATAAGCCCAGTTTATCAAGAACAAGATGAATCTATATTGTATAGCTTAAAAACATGTCCTATTATAGAAATATGGTATGCTTCACCTTTATCTATATAAGACAATCATATCATAATGAAAATAACTTTAAAGAATGGTGTTATAAATGGATGACTATAAGGGATATCTAAAATAAAAAATGTGGCTAAATGAAAGAATAATCATATATTGTTGGCAAATTTTGAAGCACATAAATCATATGATTTTTTGAAAGAAGCAATTAAATATCTGTCTTCTCTAATGCATGTAGACTGAAAAAAGATCTTGAGATTTTAAACCAGGATCAAGAAAAGGAAAATGCTTAAAAGAGCAGCTAGACGCCTCGAAGGAAAAATTTTATAAAGATAAATTTTGATGGAGCTCTTTCTATAAACAAGAAACAAGTAGAACTAGGAGTAACGCTTCGTGATGCACAAGGTTAACATCTTCATTATGAGAGCAAAACAGAGGAATTGGTGATCACCTTTACTGGTGGAATGCAAAGCATCACTTCTTGGACTTCAAACAACTACAACATTGGGATTACGGATGCTTGTGGTATAAAAAGAATCAAAGATTTTCATTATTACATTAAAAGGAGAACTTGGAGGAATGTGAAATTGAAATTAGATTATGTGCTAAAGACTGCAAAATTTACATTCAAAATATAGATGAAGTTTTTATTCAGCATGTAAGTGGAAACAAAAACAAACTAGCATACTTAGTGGCTAAAAGTAGCTTTGATAATAAGGGAGACAATCTCCGGAGGAATTATTCCAAAGAAAATTCAAGACATAGGAGATGATAGGAGAAGTTTGTACTAGCTTAACCATTAATAAAATTCAGATTACCAAAAATAAAAACAACAACAAAGGGATCTTTAATAAATACAAATGTAATTAATTGTGTATTTACTTCAAACACCCTTTGTTAGGCATCTTGCCATGCACTGGTTTTATTATTTGTTTGGTAACAAGATTCATTCATTAAAAAGAAAAAAGACTCCACTGTAGCTCCCCAAACTGACCCAGTTGATTAAGAATAACATATTTTGCAAGGTAATGAGCTAGTTGATTAGCATCACAGTGAATTGAACGCACATAACAGTTCAAAAAAGAGTTTTAAAGATTTTTGCAATCCATTGAAGCGAGTCAGATTCTTAGTACAAAAACTGGATGTTGAGGAGAGATGCCACCCTCAAGCCCATCTAGATAGCTCTAGCTTTAGCCTACAACAGAGAACAAAACCTATCAATCAAACCCACGGAATCTAGAAGTTGATTGTTGCTATCCTGAACCACTACACCCAGGCCAATCCTCCTTACACTTTTTGAGCATGTTGCATCCACCGTGACTGTGATCCAACTTGGTTGAGGAGACCACAAACAATGCCTCCCCAAGGCCCAAAAAGTAGAAAAACTAGGGAGATTAGGCCCCTTGACTGGAGTTGTTGAGCTCCTAGCATCCGTCAACAACATGTTGAAATGCACCATGATAGAGATAAGTTCAATGGCAGCATGTTGACAGGTGTACCTATTTCGAAACAGCCAAATAATCCAACAAAGAATCCCAATATGCTAGGCCCAGTCCCTCCTATCAGTCTTTGAAAATTCATCATTTGTCACTTGGTAAAGGAACCAATTGGAAAATGATTATGTGGGGGCTGGCATGTTAAACCCTATGGGAAATAATCTTCCCAAATATGAATAATTTTGGGGCAGTGAAGAAATTGGTAGTTGACTCCTCATCGGCAGTACATAGGGGGTATACAGGAGGAATGTGGTTAATACGATGGTGGAGGTTAGGTCCAATTTGCAAACAATCCTTGTATGCCCACCAAAAGAACTTAATTTTTTGTGGAACATCCATGTGCCATATTTTCTTCCACAAGTTATGTGGGATAGCCCCCGAGTTACCAGTTCTAAGATAGTAGCTAGCAAGAAGGTAATAGACCAATTTAATTTTAAAGTTCTCTTTTTATCATAATGCCACATAGGAGAGTCAGAGTGAGGTGTGGGCTAAGGACACTTTTGATGGCTTCAACTTTAGCATTTGTAATGAAGTTTTTAATAGGTCTGATCAAGTTCCATCCTCGACCAGGAATGACCATGAGCTTTGCAACCCTTGTAATGGCATAATTAATCCTATGGTTTTTGCAATATCAATGAGAATCGAGGAAGAGAGGGTATCCATGCATCCTTCCAAATATTCTTCCAAATATTCAAACTGTTGTTGGTCCTAACCTCCCAATGAAGGCCATGAGTAAGCACTTTTTTAGCCTTCATCAGGCTATGCCAATCCCAAAAGCAGCCTTGTCAAGGTTGAGCCTCAAGAATAGTAGCACTAATGAAACCAGATAATAAGTGAGAAATAGGTAGCCTACGTCTCTATATCCTAATTCCTTGAAATTCTTGATTCCGTTCTACCTTGGACATTATTACAGAGAAACATTCAGCACAAAAGAAAAATGTACGGATATAAAGGGTCTCCTTGACGGAGTCCTTGAGAAGCTTGGAACTATTAGCCCGGGGCTCCATTTATTAGAATCCCAAATGTGGCAATTGAATACAAGATTTAATCCATTGCAACCATTTGGTAGTGAATACCATTCTAGTCATTATCTGACTTAAATACCCCCATTTTATTCAATCATATATGCTTTACTCATATCCATCTTGACCACCATTAGCTTAGATTGTGGACGATGTCTTTTCATATGATAGATAATTTCATGGGCCATTAATATACCATCCAAGATTTGTTTGCCTCTGATGAACGCACTTTAGAACGGCAATATGATGTTTCCAACCACAAAACATAGTCTATTTGCCAAGATCTTGGTGATGATCTTATAAAGCACATTACATAGACTGATTGGTCTATAATGGATAACTTTAGGCAAGTGGTCCATTTCAGGAATTAAAACTAGTAAAGTTTGGTTAATTGGAGTGAGGTCAACATGACCTTCAAAAATACCAATCCCAAATTACACCACATACAATCTCCCACTATATTTGATAAAATTCCGCTCAAAACCCATTTGGACCTAGAGCTTTCAGGTGTCCCATCTCAAACACAGTTTTTCAAATTTCATCCGGATTTACCACTTGATCTAGATGTTGTTTGCTATCAAGCAACATAAGCCTAATTGAAATAGGTTCTCCCGCTTCTACCATATTAGAATCCAAAGGATGAATAGTATTGAATAAGTTCATATAATAGTGATAGAATTCTTTTGCAATATTAGTTTCCTAAGAAACCCACCTTCCATCATAATCTTTAGAAAGCTAATATGGTCTCGAGTCCTTTGTTGGAGATTTGCTAGATGGAAAATTTTAGTATTGCAGTCACCCCATTTCAGTCATTGAATTCTTGATTTTTGGGTTCAAAGGATTTCTTCAGCTTTGAGAATGTCATCCAATTATTGTGTAGTACATCTTATCAATTGTTGTTGTGGTATTGACACATCAACCTTATGGAGCATCTCAAGCCTTCTCTTCAAGGAAGCTATCTTCTCATGGACAATTCCAAAGGTGCTCCAATTCCGTGTTCGAAGAGTATTAGGTAGTCTGCTCAGCTTTTCGAGCATATTACTATTAGTAGTAGAAGGCTCAACCCTACCAGCTATCAGCAATAAGAGTTTCACAATTAGGATGGGAGGCCCAAATCCATTCAAATTGAAATGGTCTTTCAACCCATCTCCATTTGGATGGCTAGAAGCAGAGGTTGGTAGGAGATGATTAGAGCCATAAAGAGGTACAAATTCTGAAAAAGCATTTGGAATAGAGTGCCAAGCAACATTTACAGCCACTCTATCTAATCTTTCCTTGAATCTAGAAGGACCGTCTTGGTTGTTGGACAAGGTAAAAAAAAGGGTCTCAAGTGCCTAAATCAATCAATTTACACCTATAGTTCTTGCCTTCTAAAGGTTCTAGTTTCTCAAATGGTCACCCCCACTCTTATCAGCTCTATCCCAGATATAGTTCCAGTCACCAATACATGTAAGTGGTTCAATCAACCTTGATATCCCTCCACTCAGAATGGTGTGAAATCTTCCCATTTATACTGAAGATAATTTGAACTCTTAAAATACAAGGGCAGGGTTACAGAAAGGCCTTCCCCCTCCCCCCACAGAGACTCTAATTAGGACATAAGTGTTGAGGAAGAAGGAATATGGACCATATGATAAAGGATTATTAGACTAAAACTCACAACATGGAGGTGATATAACCATAAAGCCCTTTTAAGCCACCACTTAACCTGTGTAAGATTCAAAGGCATTTAAAACCCTTTTTCTATGGGACTCACCATTTTATATTTAAACTTTTAAAACAACAAATAAGTCGGAATGGTCTGAATCGTTGATGTCTTCATTCAAGATTGTAGACCTATATGAATGATTCCAATCCAACAGTTTTTACTGGAATCTTATATCTTGGTTGTGTAGAGTTTGTGTGTTTTGTTAATCCCCAAGACAACATATTTCACTGTACTGGATTTGCAAGGGGTTTTACAGTGCTGACTATAGATTATCATGAAAACAAACGTGCAGCTAAATTTTCAGAATTTCATCAACGGGAGCTTGTATTCGCACCTCACGTTTTTGTAAGCACACCTCACTTAACTCTATTCCAAAAATACTCTATCTTAAAATGACAATTATAACTCTAATGACATTAAAAAAACAAAACAAAATTTAAAAACAAAATTTGTAAACACACCTCCACACTTCTTGTTCTTCCAAACCATCTCCTTCTCCCTCTCTCAATTCTTCTTCATTTAGGACTCTCTAACACCCAAAAAAAGTCACACATTTAGATTCTCAAACAATAACTCAACCAATGGAGTTTCAAGGAAGTGAAACGGATCGAAACGAAAGCCCTTATGTAAAAAAAATTCAAGTTTTGGAAACTTTTTTTTCCATCATGTTCAGCATCACAGGGCTGAACAGGCTTAAGCCTATTTGGCACTATGATGCCGAACGGGCCAGAAGGTGTTCGGCATGGTAAGGCTGAACAGACCACCGCCAATTTGCAACCAAAAAAAAAAAACTCTAAAAGACTGGAAAAAAAAAAAAACATGATTTTTTAAAAGCAGGTTCACTTGTCGTCTTTGAGGCATGATTCAATCACCGATGATGCCGATTGGGGGGAGGGAACACAATTGGAGAAACGAAGGGAGACATGAACGCCGGTTGAAGGGAGGTGTGCATTAGGAAACTTAGATGGGAGGGGTTTAATAAAGATAAAGGTACAATTGAAATTTACGGAGGGGTGCTTTGAGATTTTGGAGGTGTGTTTACAAAAAAGTGAGGTGCGAATACAAGCTCCCTTCATCAACCCACCAATTGCAAGAGCTCTGACTAGTGGATGAACAGGAAGACGATGCGGTTACAAGTTTGCTAGACTAGCAGATTTTCTCATTATAAACTGTGAAAGTTTTCAAATTAAGCAAAGCTACTCAACATAATCTTCATAAATTCATAACAACCCAATTGCTCTCAAACTTCCGATGATCAGTGTAGGCATGGTTTGCCTTGGTGGTTGCAGCATCCCCTCTTTGTGTGAGAGGTCAAGGTTTCAATCCTATGGAGTGGTAGGTGGTTGCAGTAGAGCAAAGCCTCTCCTGCATTGTAACTCCACAGAACTCATGCCCTCTCTCACACAGATAGGATGCGGCAACAACCAAGGCAAGCGGGCATTGGCAAGTGTAGGCACACTTGAACCAAAATAAATGTACCTTTCCTAGTGAGACACATGATGCTACTAGAACCTTGCTGATATTTTACTTTGGGGACTCCCAGTCACTCAAATAGTGTTCTTGTCAAGAGTTGGTATTTTCTATATCCCAAAAAAAATTGATATTTCATCCTGCATAGGATCTTGCAGACCAAGTTGTGGAGCAACATTCCTGAAGGTCTTATGTTTGGTTACAGATGACAGGTAGATAGCAAAGCAGATAATCCTATATTTTGATTAGTAAAACATGTAATGTGAAACACGTACGTAATCAAAAAATAAAATAAAGAAAAGGTAGGAAAGATGAAAAACAAAAACAAAAAATTGAAATAAAATCTACATAAAAAGCATTGAAAACAGATAAAATTTTAAAAAATAAATAAAGAACAAGGGAAAAAAAAACTTTCAAAAAAAAAAACTGTTATCTGTATTGTGAGCAGAACAGAGACATGAAAAATAAATAAATAATAGAGAAAAAGATGGTGATTAAAACATTGAGATAACTAAGAAAGAGGAACTAAATATAAGATTAATAGCAAGATAGGCGTGTATATCAATTTTCAACAACATAATGGGAGCTAGAACCATAGCCCCTTGGCTTCTGTGCACACAAAATCCGTGCACAATGCATGTGCAGGGACTTGGGAGTTATTGGATCAGCACCGAAAAGTGATAAACACGTGCCCCAAAAAGTGTAAGTCACTTGTCAATGCTGATGCAAGCACTACCAGGTGCCTACGCACACATTGTGCACGGATTCTTTGCACACAGAAGCCAAGCCGGAACCTTAGTGTTGAGGTGCCTGATGACATTGCTTAATAAAAGGGGATATAGTTTAAAAGAAGAGTTTAAAGTGAATGAATAGAGAGAGAAGAATCAGGAACTATAAAAGCATAGCTTCAGTTTGAGTACCTAAGATAAGAGATTAGACATTCTAAAAGGATGAATTTTCAACTTTGCACTTTGAATGCTATGAGATTTAGATTCAAGTATGATGATGGGCTCAACTTTCTCAAACCCCTTACAGGATTTGTAAACCAATGAGAAGTGTTCGTCGTGATTAGAAATCCAATGCAAAAATGAGAAAAACATCCACGTTTATGACCTCAAATTGTACAGCAGGGAGATGAACTGTGCCTAAATGCTTTTATATACATTAATTTACTTCTACCACACTGCAACCAGGATCCCATTTGCCTACACCTCTAAAGCCCATTTCCATCCTCACTTTCCCGACATTATCCCATTCACCTCTAGCTGCATATAAATTCGATAAGAGTATATAATTTCCACTGTACCTGGGCTCCAATTCAAGTAAATGATTTGTGATTCGTCCGGCTAGACTGATATTGCCTAGGTTTCTACATGCCCCGATCAACATACGCCACACAATCACATCTGGGTTCACTGGCATACACTCCACAAACTCAAATGCCTCCTTCACTAGCCCTGCTCTGCATAAAAGATCCACCATGCATCCGTAGTGCTCCATCCATGGTGTGATGTCATGATCCTCTATCATGGATCGAAAACATCTACGCCCTTCATCCACCAGACCGGAATGACTGCATGCAGATATGATGCTGAGGAAGACTAGGCTATCGGGTTTGAAGCCTTCCCTTTGCATCTGAGAGAACCGAACAAGAGCAGATATCCCATGACCGTGCATTGCTAGCCCTTGTATGACAGTAGTCCAAGACACCAGTGTCTTCTTCTCCATTCGATCAAAAATTTGACAAGCCTTCTTGATACTACCGCATTTAGCATGCATATCCATGAGAGCGTTTGCAATAGAAATACTCTCCTTAAACCCATTCTTCTCAACATATTGATCAATCCATTCCCCCAGCTCAAAGATTCCCAACTTTGAGCACATAGAAACAACTCCCAACATGGTAATCTCATCGGGTCGTATTTTTGCAGACTCCATTTCTTTAAACAAAAACAGCGCTTCTTTCGGGTTGCTGTTGTTGCTATACCCATTGATAATTGAAGTCCAGGAAACTACATTTTTTATGGGCATCTGTCTGAAAATCTGATGGGCATTGAACAAACACCCACATCTAGAATACATATCTATCAAAGCATTGAAAACAAACACGTCAATATCGATGAAGTTTTTAACAACATAACCATGCACCAGTTTCCCTTCTCTCAAGGTTCTCAAAGAAGAACAAGCTGAAAGAATGCTAACTGCAGTCACCCCATTTGGTCTCACTTTCTCATTGACCATAGCACGGGAAACTAAGAGCGCCTCGTTATGGTAGCTTCTCTGAGCATAAGCAGCAACAAGAGCATTCCACAGAACTAAATCTCTTTGAGAACTTTCATCGAAGACCTTCTGTGCAGATTCAAGTTCATCAAACAAACCATACATATTAAGTAACGCAGTCCGAGTAATTATCTCGGAAACAAACCCCATTTTGAAAATCTGGCCATGTATCTCTTCTCCTTCATAATTCCCTAAAATCAGCCCACATGCCTTGACTACAAACATAAGGGTGTAACTATCTACCTTCAGACCACTACTTCTTACATGGGCATAAACCAAAATTGCTTCTTTGGGGGCATTTTCCTCCAAATAACCTCTAATAATGGTGTTCCATGTGTAAGTGTCCAGTCCATCGATTTGATCAGCGATCAACCGGGCGACACATGTGGTTCCTGGAAGTTGACTTGAGGCATAAGAGCTAACAATTTTTGTGGCTGCAAGAGGGTTGCAAATGAGACCTGTGGATATCATTTGTGCAAGTATTTGGTTGAGTTGGTTCTTGTCGCTGCATTTTTGCAAGTAGGAGGGGATGTCCAGAAATGGGTATTTGACGGTAGGAACAGTTTGGGGTAGTTGAGACAAATTTGGCTTAAGTTCATGAGAAAGAGTTTTGATGAAATGAGCATTTGAAAGGTTAATGTATGGGGGATGTGGAGGCATTTTAACATGACATAGGTAAGGTCGGTATTGAAATTAAACGAGACTCAGATATACCC
>JAOXJP010000008.1:9954757-9978362 GCA_025762735.1 Platanus orientalis | reverse complement strand
CCACAAATCCATTATTTCGCTTTTTTTTTTTCGTTTTGTTTTGTTGATTCTAGAGTAAAAATAACAACTCCACTCCAATTCTTTGTGGTAGAAGCATGGTACAAAGTTTCATTGAAATTTTGGACAAATTTTGAAGGTCGAAATTAAAAATGAAGGAAAACCTATTATTTTCTTCTGAATTTTGGTGAAATAGTTCAAAATTTCTCGAAATATTTCAAATATTGATATCTTCAAATGCATAAGTTTTGTTAAGTAAAATTCTCTATCTTAATGAAATCTCTAAAAAATTTAATAACTGATATACATAACTTAAAAATCATTATCTGAAAAATTAATATATACTCAAAATTAATATAACTCAAACATGCAATATAACTTGATATATGCATAACAAAAAAATTATTATGTTTATTGACAACGCCTACTTTAGTGTCCTATTACTCTTCTACTTGTGATATATATATTCATGGGTGTATGATCAAGCTCATTTTAACATTCCCTAAAGTTTCTCGACATATTTTACATTGTTCTTAAATACTTCTTAAATATTTCCATACATTTCCTAACATTTCAAAACGAAATATTGAAATTTCCATAACTGCCTCGAGCGAAATGTTCAATCGAAATTTTGAACTTTGATCACCCCTCATCTCTTTTATTGCATCCGTGATTTCAGCCTCTTGGGAAGAGCTCTCTAAATTCTCCCAATCTAAATTTGATATGATATCAAATAGGTATGTAGGCTGTCCAACTTGGGTCCACCTCGGTTGGCAACCCTAATTCCCTCCTTTTATTTGTTAAATCCCAAAATAAAAGAACATACTAAAGTAAAAAACAATATTCTTGTAAGATACTATACCCCTTCAGTAATTTGGTTATAACTCACCCAAATTACATCGAATTTGCAAGATCTTGGTCTTGCTTGAAAGGTAACGAAATGGCCTTTCTAGTGATACCAAAACTTAGCTAAACAGACAAGTTTTGACCGTTGAAAGTTAAAAACAAGTTACGGGATTACAAATTTATGTAGATTAAACCTAATAAATAAATTAATAATTAAACTGTAAGTGGACCCCACATGATCATCCATGATCCTCTGTAATCTCTTCTTGCTGATCTTGGATGCTCCTGCATCTTGATGCTACCCTAAGTTTTCATGAATGCATTCATTTCTGATTCTATCTTTTATAGTATCACCCCCACTCTAAAATTATGGGCAATATCCTCTTTAATCTTTCCCTTCTATGGTTGATTGAACTGGGATAATGAAAATATTCACTTGGCTATCTTTTGGTTTATCAATTTTAAATACTCTCTTGTTTTACTCTTACTAAAATTGCATTTCATATATTGGTCAATTAGAAGTATCTTGTTTGTCCAATTGTAGACTATGCCACCCAAGATTCCTCACTAAGTGGAGATTTTAATTGTTTGATGGTCTAATGAGCCATGCTGAAGGCATGAGTATTGTTTTGGACTGTTCATGCCCCAACCAATTGCCCACTTTGTGAAGAACCATTTTGATGAATTGGTGAACCATGGGTTTAGGGTTAAAATAACCTCAGATTCATTAGAATTTCTTTCTTAAAACTTTGTTACTCTCTGGTTAGATATTCATCTTAGAATGAAAAAGTTTCTATCACTGGGGGAAACTGACCAAGTGCACACTATTTGTGTTCAGTTTCTGGATGGCAGAGTCATATTTGTTGAAGTTGCGAAGCCAAGGTCAGAGCTGCGCCAAAATGTAAAGCAAACCCCAAGACAGTATTAAGGAGCTTGACATGGCCGTTTCCTCCTACGAGTACTGAATCTGAGCATTAAGTATTACAATCATATCTTCTTCTTGGTACATATCAGTTCTGGTACCCTAGTTATCCTTCTTGAATACTATTCTATAGTTAATCCTGCTTCACTGCCTCATGATTTCATTAACTTCTATTGCAGAGATGCAGGGATGGCTGTTAAAGTGTTTCTCAAAGTTTCTTACCACCGTGCGAGAAGTTATTCATGTATGCAAGAAATGTATGGCAATAGTCAGGTGGACAGGAATATCTGTTTGATCAATTGTTTCATGAACAACAGGACAGTCTGGGAGGTATTATGCTTTTATTACAAATTTATTTGATGCAAGTGTGCATGCTTATCGATGAGGACCCATCTGAACTTGATAGGTCCTATTTAAGAGGTCTCCTAGAAAGATACTTAGCCTGATCAGATGATTTTAATGGTTCTATCAGTTACATTCTTGTAGATGACAAAGAAATAATCACAATGATCAAGAGAAACTCATTTGCTAAAATCATTTAATAAGGCACTTGATTGGCTTCATTATGGAATTTTTTTTTCTTAGTCAGTTATAAAACAATGCTATTATTCCTTTTGTTTGTATCATAATTTCGCTCATAATGTTATTGTTTTTATTTATTTTCTTATTGTTTGACAAAATAAAAATAATTACAAATAAAATCAGTAAAACTTGAAGGTACAACAATAACTGGTGACTACTTATGAACTCTAAGCTAAGGCTGTCAATCTGTCAATGAGTTGAGCTAGCTTGGCTCTGCTGAGAGCTTGGCTCGAGCCTTGTTTGAAGCCTGTCGAGCTAAGCCCAAGCCTCCAATTGAGCATTTTTAGTTAAGTGGGCATGAGTCAAGCTATGATTAAAAGCTTAGCTGGTTATATGTATGTAATTTATAGATAGCAGCTTATTATAGTTTATATTATTTATAAATTACACTTGTTGAGGCAAGAAGATTTTATTTATTTATGGGCTATTGGACCTGTTCTAAGAAGTTATATCTTGTGCCTTTAGGGGGAACTCCCCCTTCCCAGTTCCCACGATCTCCCTTCTCTCTCCCAGACCTTGCCTTCTCCCACATCTTCTTTTAGGGCTTTTGTAACCAAAGATGGCAACAATGTGATGAAAGGGTATGTCAAATTGTCAACCATGGCAAGGCCACGCTCACTATGATCAATAATCAAGAAGCTTCGATCTGAACTGAACAATTGACAAGAACCTGGGGTTCTTATCAAACAAAATTGAAAAGAAATCACAAAACAAGAGAGGGAGATGAGAGGATTGACTGCTTTGAGGGGGTCGGCCTCTGCAATTTTGTTCAAAGGCAATTGTCTGAATTTCTTGGATGATTTGCCATAAGGCTACACTAAATTTATAGAGGAAAAAATAGAGCTTATAAAAGAAAAACAATCTAGGATTTGTTGTCACCACCTATTAAAAAAAGACAATATGCGTATTAAAGAAAGAAAATATAGCGAAATAAATGAAAAATATAGGGTTCCTAACATCCCCCCACCCTTAAAACAACCTTGACTTCAAGGTTAATAATTGAGAAATTCAAGGAATCGGGTTGTTAGAGTTTCATACGGCTCCCATGTGACATCTTCTTTTGGTAGGTAAATGGGCCCATTGGACGAGTACTTCGACAATAGCCTGATTACGTCACTTGCCTATCCTTTGATCCAAAAGTGCAGCAGGATGAAGACGCACATCCCCAGTAGAAGTAACGTCGGTTAATTGCTGCTGGCAGAAGACTTGTTCTCCTAGCTTCTATTTTAGGCAAGAAAAGTGAAAAATACAAGGTGAATCTTGGATTCTGGAGGCAAGTCGAGGCGGTAGGCAACAAGACCGATACACTTAACACTTTGTAAGGCCCGTAGAATTTAGGTGAAAGCTTCTTGGATGGATGGACATTGATAGAGATTTGACGATAAGGTTGTATTATAAGGAATACCCAATCTCCTTCGAATTCCCGCTCGCTTCGTTATTTGTCAACTTGTTTCATTCAAGCCTGGGTGGCACTAAGGTTGTCTTTGAGGAGCCGTAAGATTTTAGTTCGATCTTAAAGGGTGCGGTCTAGCTCATCAACATACGAAGATCCTGTTCTATAATTCGAGACAACTGGTGGGGCTCGACCATATACTGCTTTGAAGGGAGTCATTTTAAGTGCTGAATGATAGGTGGTGTTGTACCACCATTCGGTCCATGGAAGCCAACGGGTCCATTCTTTAGGTTTATCTCCAGCAAAGCACTTTAAGTAATTCTCTAAGCACTGGTTCACCACTTCCATTTGCCCGTCTATTTGAGGATGCTAGCCTATACTCATTCTTAGTTGCGTTCCTTACAATTGAAAGAGCTCCTTCCGAAAATTTGAAGTAAACACCTTGTCTCTGTCACTTACTATAGATTGGGGAATTCTATGCAGCTTCGCAATGTTGTCCACAAATACTCGAGATGGTAACCCATCTATGAAATCCATTGATATGTTTGACACTTCCTCCGATATTGCCAATGGTTGTAATAGTCCAGGGCTTGCCATTGTTTCTCCTTTCTGATGCTGACACGTCTCACATTTCGTGACAAATTGCTTGATATTTGTCTTCATGCCTTTCCAATAGAAGGCTCAAGTAATATGCTTGTAAGTTTGAAGGAACCCAAAATGTTCCTCACTAGGTGATCCATGACATTTTTGTGAAACAATTGATTTGTGAGGAGAGTGGGAAACCAAAACTATCCGTCCTTTATACCGCAAGTGATCCATGTGCCATGAGAAATGGGGGACAAAGGAATGATTTTTCTTTAGCTTCTGGATAACTTTCTGTAGTTTTGGATCTTCTTCTTGTTTTTTCTTAATCTGATCAAGGGTGGCACATTCTAGAACAAAAATGGCAAGGATTTTCAAATGCTCTGGAATGCATGACAAGGCGTCTACTACTAGGTTCTCTGCTCCCTTCTTGTACACAATCTCATAATCATATCCCAACAACTTAGTAATCCATTTATGCAGCTCCATTAATGAAATTCTTTGCTCAAGTATATACTTCAAACTTCTATGATCAGTATGGATCTGAAAACGCTGCCTAGGAAAATAGGGCCTCTGTTTGGACACTTTATGAATGATAGCTAGCATTTCCATCTTGTACACAGTTAGGTTTAGGTGTGGAAGAGATAATGCCTTACTTGTGAAAGAAATGGGTCAACCTTCTTGCATAGTACTGCATCTATACCCACTCCTAACATATCACATTCAAGAACAAACATCTTACTGAAGTTTGGTAATGCAAGAACTGGGGTAGTTGTCATAGCTTGCTTGAGTTTTGCAAAGGCCTCATATGCAACATCACTCCAATGGAAGGCATCACTCTTCAATAAAGCCATCAAGGGTGCACTCATCTTATCATAGTCCTTCACAAACTTATGATAGTATCCAGTCTGCCCTAAGAACCCTCGCAAGGCTTTGATTGTTTTTGGCATCGGCTAGTTGACCATTGCTTGAATTTTGGACAAATCTACTGCAACACCACCCCGTGACACAATATGGCCTAAATACTCCGCCTCTGCCGTCGCAAAACTACACTTGGACTTCTTAACAGATAATAAATGCTCTCGTAAGATAGTAAAGACAAACCGCAGATGGTTCAAATGATCCTCCAGAGACAAGCTGTATATAAGAATGTCAACAAAAAAAATTAGAACAAACTTACGAAGATATGGTCAGAAAATATCATTCATCAGACTCTAGAATGTAGATGGTGCATTGGTTAACCCAAAGGGCATCACCAAAAATTCATACTGGCCATCATGAGTTCAAAAGGATGTCTTTTGAATGTCATCCTCGTGAACTCGGATTTGGTGGTATCCGGAACGTAAATTCAATTTAGAGAATTGTTGGACACCTCTTAGCTCATCAAGCAACTCATTGATGATAAGAATCAATTACTTATCCTTGACAGTAATACGATTCAAAGTTTTATAGTCGACACACATTCTCCAGGATTCATCCTTTTTCCTGACCAACAAAACATGAGAAAGAGTAGGGACTAACACTAGGTCGGATAATACCTGAATCCCACATCTCCTTCACGATTTTCTCTATCTCAGTTTTCTAAAAGTATGGATAACGATATGGTCGGACATTGGTTGGCACACTCCTAGGCAGAATAGGACTGCGATGATCGTGATATCTTTTTGGTGGCAACGCTTTTGGTGCTGAAAATATATTTGTGAATTCTGCCAAAAACAATTCTATCTCTAACCTTTCTTTTTTATTCATTTCTGCCTTCTCATACTTCAATTGCAGTAAATACACTCGTTGTTCCTTTTTGAGGATTCATTCCATTCGGTAGCTACTGACAGTAGTGATACTATTTCCTTGTTTCCTGTGGAGTGTAGCTTTCTTCCCATTCAACATAAACTTCATGGTTAACTTGGAGAAGTTCCATAGCACATCACCTAAGGTTATCAACCATTCTATGCCCAAAACAACCTTATAATCGCAAATGGGTAGTAGAAAGAGATCAACTCGCAACTCTTGATCCTGTACTCGAAGTTTTGTATTCGAGTACTCACCTCGGCAAGTCAAAGTCCTCCCATTTGCCAATTTAACTTCAAATTGCTCAAAATGCTCCATAGGGATTGAAACTCTTTTGGTGATACCTTCATCCAAAAAATTATTGGTGCTACCTGTGTCAATCAATATTGTAACTGGCTGGTGTTTGAGAAAGCCACTGATTCTCATGGTTTGTGGGTTTGCATAGCCAGCTAAGACGTGTATAGTGTAAGCTATCTCATCTTCATTACCATTAGCTCCCTCATCTTCTAAATCAAACTCTTCACCATTTGATTTTGGATCTGCTTTATCTACCATGGGCTCGATCACCAAAAGTCATCATTGTTTGCATTGGTTTCCTTTATGCCACTTCTTGTCATAGTGGCAACAAAGCCTTTTTGCAGAGCGTTCTTTGAGTTCGTCCTGGGTCAACCGAGTTGTTTTTCTTGTTGATGCCGAGGTAGAAGAAGAACTATTTCCACTAATAGTTGATCTAGTTGACATCTTGGTTGCTCGACAAGTTTTTTCGCTAAGCCTTTCTTCCTGTACCCTTGCGAATGAGAATGCAACTAGCATGGTCCACAATCGATAAGCTTTGACTTCTCTTCTGATATCTGGTTGAAGGCCCTCTATTAAGGTGCCTATTAGCTATCTCTCAAACCAATCATGGGTGTGTTTGGATAGGCGCTCAAATCAGCCTTGATATTTATCGACTAAAGATGTTTGCCAAATCTTTGTGAGTTCACCATCGACATTCTCAAATGCTGAAGGACCAAACCGAATGAGGAGTCCTTCCACGAACTTCTCCTAGGTGGGTATTCCACGACATGCTTCAAACCAGTCATATCATTGGATTGCTTCACCTTCGAGGTTGATTGCTGCGATTTCCACATTAGATGCTTTTGGCGTTTGGTGGAAGTGAAAGAATCGTTCCGCCCGTGATACCCAACCAAATGGGTCATTGTCATCGTACTAAGGAAAATCTATTTTCATACATAGAATCCCATGATCCTGATCTCCATGAGAACGTGTTTTGGATGGGGTTTGACGTGCAACCAACTCAGCACTAAGCTCCTGATCCCTTTTGTCGATAACTTGAGTGATAGAATCATTAATAAGTTCTCGCAACTGCTCCACGAATTTTGAATCAAACCTCGTCTTAAGTGAAGTATCTTCCTTGCGCTGAGAATTATTATCAGTGGCCATGACGTATGTCTTTTTTTTTTTTTCACTGATTAAAACATGAATAGCCTTACTTACACTTGAGCACGCAAGGGTACACAAGAGAAACTCGCAACACTCCCCTTCCTACTAGGTTGGTTCTCAGCACCCAGCGACGGAAACCGCCTTTACACGAAAAACAGTCCATAGGCTGCACAACGTAACCTCCCAGAAACTTGGCTTTGATACCCGATGATAAGAACCTGGGGTTCTTATTAAACAAAATTGAAAAAGAAATCAAAAAATAGGAGAGGGAGATGAGAGGATTGATTGCTTTGAGGGGGTCAGCCTCCACAATTTTGCTCAAAAGCAATTGTCTGGATTTCTTGGATGATTTGCCATACATCATCTACATTGAAATTATAAAGGAAAAAACAGAACTTATGAAAGAAAGATAATCTAGGGTTTGCTGTCACCGCCAATTAAAAAAGACAATATGCTTATTAAGAAAAGAAAATATAGGGTTCCGAACAACAATGGAAATACAAAGCTTGAAGATGCAACACGCTACAAAGAAACTGATTGGCTCATGGGCTATTGGGCTTCAAGATTAGGGCCTGAAGCAGTCAGTTAGAATTCGGCGAGCCGGGCCCCTGCCTCAAGCTTAATGAACTGAGTCAGAGCTTGGCACCTCAGGCTCATGATGAGCTTGAGCCTAGCCTCAGCTTGATCCTTGTGTGATGAGCCTGAGCTGAGCTGCCCAGCTCAGTTTACCTCAGCTTGTTGACACCCCACTCTAAGCTACTCGAAAAGGCGCGGATCCTAATTTGCCTTATCAGTGTGTTCCTGATTTATGGTGCAAAAAATAAGTGGTTGTGCAGTCACCTGTGACCAAAGAGCAGCCTGATCCAAAATGTTACCCTAAGACAAGCTTAGGGTGAAGCCTAGTTAACAAATTGTTGTGTTATCCATAAAATATTTAAGTATTTTTTTTACAAAACAAAATTCCATTTAATTGAGAAATGCAACAAAAAAAAAACAAACTTTTGAAAAATAGAGATGGTACACTAGTAATATGGAAAATTTGAAATACAAGGCAAAAATTGTGATTTATACAGATGTATGCATTTATGTTTTATGGTATTTTTGGCATTTCTTTTTGAAATCTTTAATTGTGCAAATCCAATAATACTCTGCGGCGCAGTTTGGACCAGTAGGGTAGTGTTTGGCTATTTGGGTCCTAGGCCAAGTCCACATGAGAGAGAGAGAGAGAGAGAGAGAGAGAGTTTGGCTATTTGGGTCCTAGGCCAAGTCCACATGAGAGAGAGAGAGAGAGAGAGAGAGTGTCTAACTTGGGAGGGCTCGGATTATGTGAAAACGAATCTCGTGAGAACTGTGCAAATGACACTAGAGGGGCTGACGCATCAGTACTGAAAAGTGATTTACACTTTTTTGGGGGCACTTATCACTTTTCGGCGCTGATGTGTCTGCACCGTGATACCATTTTCACAGTTCTCATGAGATTTGTTTTCACCTAATTTTTTTCCAAATCGGGATGATTTCCTCTGCGACGGTGAATATTTGTGCCAGGCTGGAACCACTATTCATGGGGCACTATGTGGTATCAAGTACTGGTAAAGAGGGTGGGGCCCATACACTTTTGTCAGTACTTGACGCCACAAGGCACCCAGTGACTGATGGCTCCAGCCCGGTGTAAATATTCACGTCGCAGAGGATATCAACCCAACTAACTCAACCAAATTGCACAAGTCTTAGTCGTCTGCATTTTCACTTCTTAATATCATAGCTCGTCAATGGAGGAATTTGCAAAGCCCATGATTAGGGAATGAAGCTAATCTTTTTTAGTTTGCCGAATATAATAATAATAAAATATCATTACTTCGTTTTCTTTGTTGCACGAGAGAGAGAGAGAGAAGCCGTCACCCAAAAATGTTAAAAAGATTTGAGCAAAGTCAAAAGAGTCATTAGATCCTGAAGTCTCTGACTTGGATTATATCAACTTTATGATTAATAACTCAAAATTCCCTCGGTTCCGTCTGATCATCCAGATTTGAGTGGATAAGAAAAGAAATTTGAAAATGCAAAAAGTAGGATTTGAAAGCAAACAATAATTCCATTTGTTATTTGATGGTCAAGAAATAAAAAAAAAACAATTTTTTTTTGGCAAGAGATAGCAGTCAACACAATAAAAAGGGGTCTCCACTGGATTTGATTGAAGGAAAACTAAAAAAAATACAAAGAGAGAAATTCCATTGGATTTATACAGAAATTCGATAGGTTTCTAATCCAACCAATCAGATGTGAGGAATCCGTCTAATATCAATGGAATCATATTCCAGATTCCACCGGATTAGACCCAAATTCGAACAATCAGATGCAGCCTCAATTGCAAGGCTGAATTTGGTGGAATCATGGAATCAACTTAGGATGCCAATAAACCCTTGTCCCAGGTGGGTTGAGTTCCCCCACAGTATTCCGCAAGTGCTTACGTTGATATATATGTTTCTCTCTCACTACAATGCACGTCCAACAAAGATGTGACAAATCAGTTTGGCTATGGGTAACACTAAGGAATTGACATATTAAGATAAAAGATAAATATTATGCTTGTCAAGAGAAGGGAGAAAGGTCATCCCGGGTCATTATTTCGCTAGTTTTTGCATTGCATGGTGCGACAATCTGCAGGGCCCAAATGGCCCTACCTAAAAAGGAATATAAAATAAGAATCGACAAAATTATATCAAATATTAGACTTTTGTCATACCCCCATCAAATTCAAATTCTATTTATCTTACAATCCGCTGAGTGGACTCAATTTGGCAGAATCAAGGAACCAACAGAGAATTAGACAAGCTATCAATTTATCATGCCGTTGTCTTGCTCTATCCACCACCGAAAAAATGCTTCACTTGCAATCACGATTTCACCAAACTGAATAAAAAAAAAAAAAAAAAATGATCGAAATCGATAGGTGCAATGTTCACCCCACAAATTCCAAATTTCCAATCCAAAAGTTGATTTCACCAACACATACCAGAACAAGCAGCTGGGATGATGATCTACAAACCATTACTTGGTTGCCAAACATGCCCTTCTCACTACTAAACGGTCAAATTAACACGCTCAGCTTGCACTACATGATTATGATTGCCAAACTTTCCCATGCACTATTTTCTTTTCTTTTCTTTTCTTTTCCAGGTACCCATTTCAATGGAAATAGACACACCCTTAACAAAGTAAATGGAATTTGCACTTGGCAGAAGAAATAATTTTTCAGAGTTTCTAGACATTGATGTAGTTTACATACGCTGCACAACTTAGGAAGAAGACACAACAAAAAAGATACAACAATTCAAGGTAGGACTTTATATATGGAGGGGGGAGGGAATTATACTACCTTTTTGCACAGAGGGAATAAGAAAAAAGATAAAAGACCTACAAAGATTTACAAAAGCGGCAGAGCCAACTTGCTTGATCCTTCCATCACTTCATCTCATTTTCTCTGACATTCAAACCACTGAAACTGCTACAGTTCTCCATACCGACACTGTATTAGAATTAGATCCCAAACTGTTAAAAGAAAATACTTCATAATTTATCAAGGAATATGTGGGTTACAGGGGAAGGCCACCAAAGGGAAAGCTATAAACACAGCCGGATTTTTTGCCCCTCTCGTTCTTCCCCCATGATTCCCGATGACTGGGCATCTCTCTCTGCTATACATCTTTTATACGGCATGAACCCCTTCATGCACTTATTATAGGGGTTGGGTTTTGGCTTGGAGAAGGCTGACGTTTCACTCTGTCTCAACCAGAAAGCTGGGCTTGGCTCTTTCTCCTCCTTTCTGGAAGTAGGCTCTTGATGATTTCCAGAGTCCACAACATACCCATTCTTGTCCCCTACCCCAACATCATTCACCGAGGCACTGTTTGAACCAGTCCAGGATCCTTCCTTGTGGAAGGCCTTATCCTCTGTGGCATCTTCCATACAAGAATCAATAGGCCTTTGAGCTGAGCTCGGTAGGGGGGATCGAAGGAAAGGGAATGGTAGACCTCCGTACATAGCCCACCAAGGCAAAGCAGCAGCAGAAGCAGCTTCTACTTGGTATGGCTCTTCTTTTTGCGATTGCATGTAGTACAACACTGGAGGAGCTTCACATGGCCAAGAACTCCCAGTACCTTTGTTTGTCCCCACAGCAAAATCTGTCTGCATCAGGTTCCATTGTGATGTTTGCAAGGGGTTTTCCTCATTCCTATCTGCGTTCTCTTGACAGCCTTGCGCTGGTAAAGATTTGTGGGTCCCCTCAGTTGTAGAAGATGGTTTGTGGGAATCTGTTACCAATACGGTCCTTCCAAAGAGCTTGAAACTCATTGGGGGTGCTTTGGAGGTCGAATCTTCCTTGTTACCTGTATTGTCTTCGGAACCTAAGCTAACTTTCTGAGGAAGAAAACACAGAAACAAAAACTTAATCAGGAAACTGGCTTTAAAAGATAATATAAGAGATGCATGAATAAAGATTAATAGGCTATATAGTACCATGCCAAATTGTTTCTGAGAGATTGAATCAGAAATTACTAGGACCATTGGAGATCCATCCTCTTCTTCTGCCAATGAAGTGGATGGCAGGTCTCCATTCTCTTGTTCTGTAAGTAACAAGCTAAGCGGGTTTGCACTAGAAGTGGAAGAAACAGGTGACAGACTACCGTTCTCCAGATTTGAATCTGCATATCCCATTGTATCTGAACCAACTGCAGACAAAACTGATTTTGGAGATTGGTTTGCTTGGTCTGAAACTGATAAATTTGGAGATGGAGACCTTTCTGGTTGCTCTGCCACTGAAATGCCCCTTTTGATCAAATGGACCAGTTTACGAGGATACGGGTGCATTGGTTTCCTTTTTGGCCGAGGAGGAGGAATCTCAATCTGCTTCACAGAGTCTGCATTGCTGGCACTTGACTCCCGGACCACCTAGACCATGAAGATACAATAGAAAAATGAGTATGATGTAGTAACCATGAAGATAAACTCACATAAGAACGCTTGCACGTCTTGTGGTTATGAATGTTTAAACTTACTTTAAGGATCTGAAGAACATATTATGGTAGAAAATAGGAATCGGAAGTAGAGCAGTAACCTTAGAGAAGAATTTCTGAGCATGGCTTCGAATCTGAACTGCAGTCTTTGTGCCCACATGTTCTGCAGAAACAAAAAGTAATTTCAAGAGATGGGCAGTGATGCAGAAAAGCATTCCAGGAAACACCGAGTCACACCCAAGCTTACCTTCTATCCGACGCCAAGCTCGGCCATAGAGCTTCAAAGCTTCCAGGAACTTCTTATGTTCTTCTTCCGTCCATTTCTCTCGCTGTTTTGTAATTGTGTATGGTTTCCTCACCTATTGAAACAAAAATTAGATCGACAAAGAAAGAAAAGAGAAAAACAGAAAAAAAAATTTTAGTTTGATTACTCCTCATACAGAAGCAGATTTTTGGATCAAAGAAAGAATGAAACCTTGGGTGCATGTTCATCCCCTGAAGAATAAATCTCCTTTGGTTGGACTCCAGTTACAGATTGTGTTTCAACGTCTAAACAATTTCGATTGCCACTGATGGCAATGGTATTTGAATCAGTGCCTCCATTATCCTAAATCCAAAGCAAAAGTAGCACTCAAGTAAGAAATCTCCATTCAAGATGAGCTAAGGGTATTTCATAGAATTTGAACCAGGCTATTGTATAAACTCCACAGCAAACTACTATATTCACACAAAACCGAGTTCTAATTCCCTACCACTAAGGCAATATAATTATTAGATAACTACTACAGGATATCAAGGCAGTAACCCACTAAATGGCATAAACCAGCTATCCTCCAATTTTCCATTATACTTATTAAAATCTGTACACAAACAAGTAATTGGAAGCTTAAAGAAAGCACTGTGACTGGCTCAAAAGTATCAAAATAAAAAGCAAATTCAATTTGAACTCATATTTATTTTTCAGAAATCCATGAATTAATGGACAGTTGGAAACATTACATTTACTATTAGGCTTTCTACCTTGTTTTTTTGGGGGGTAAGTGTTAGGCTTTCTACTGTGAGGGTTAAATTGACGATAATAGTGAATACAAGATTTAAAGGTAAATTAGGAAGCAAAGAATAACACAACAGATTAGTTGAACTTTTTTTTGTTGCCAAAACATCTTAGGAGGTTGGCAATCTCTACTATGTCTGTAAACATGTGAGAAGGAAAAAAAAAATGCAAAGGTAAGGGTTTTCCGAGACTTCATACCTGAACGTCCATAGCTGAAGAAACTTTGACTATTCCAATTCTTAAAATCTCCTTCTCGTCACACAAAAGTAGACCCCGCGTGCTTATGCTGATGTTCTTCTTTCTTTTATTCCTCTGTTACTCTCTTCCTTCCGCAATACCTTTATCGAAGAACAGAACTCCGAATAAATATCTAAGGCTTCTACCTCAATATCCCTTCTCAATAGCTTCCAAAGAACCGAAACCTAAGGCCTAAAGACTCCAAATTCCCCTTCCTTAGATTGAGGTTAGACGCGCAATTTCTTTCTACAGCCTACTTATCTACCTACTGAAGAAGAACCACCAAAGATCTATGAGAGCACAAATTATTTTCCTTCCTTCCATTCATATTTACAGAGCCAAAAAACAACCCACTCATCCTAGATTCAAAAAGTGGATCTTGATCCGAACAAAAATAGCACAAATACCTAACGGATCAACTACTTCTCCCCTAGAATCCGAACTTCTCCCAACCAAACTTCCCAGAAACCCTAGAAATGAACGATCTGCAACAATCGAGATCAATCCAGACGTCTTTTCATCCTCCGGACGGTAAGAGACTAATCGAAAGCAAAAAAAAACTTATCCAACGAGAATCGAATACTTATTTCCTTCACGGAACGGTAAAATCCACCAAACAGCTTCTTTCCACCTAAAAAGAAACCGAAAACAGAAAAAAATAAATAAATAAATAAACTTTTTCGCTTACGTTAACAGTACCATGAGCAGAGCTCTCAAAACCGAACTTCTCCCGGAAAAAAAAAAAAGATAAAAAAGAAAACCAGATTGATTTTGTTTAAAGCAGCAGCAGCAGCAGCCGCAAAAGAAGAAGAATTACTTCGCCGATGGCCGGAAAGACCTTGTTTCCCTGATCCGTCAACGATATATTCGCCGGAAAACCAAAATCAACGCTTTCGATTTACCGGAAGACAGAGGAGGAGGAAGAGGAGAAGAGACCAGAAAATGGAGACGCTTTGAATCTGGAGCTTCAGAGGGGAAAAAAAAAAAAAAAAAGAAGATACAGAGCTTGCCACGTCAGATGTCCTTTTATTTTCTTACAAAATAAATGGAAATTTCGAGAAATCCATGGAATCTTGTGGCTCACGTTTCAGAATAGCACTGACCACGTGTCGCGCTTGAACTAATTTAAAATCCTCTCCATTCTAAATGGAGAGTTATAATGCCGGTACCACTTAAAACACGACACGTTTACTGAAAAGGTTACGAAGGATCACAAATATTTGTTACTGGCGGGAGATTTCTGCGGTTAAAACTGGAGATATTATGAGCTCCGCTTTTTGTGTGAACGAAGGAAGCTAAGAACGGATAAATGTTGGAATGGAAAAAGCGGAGGTGACTTTCTAATGCGCTTTTAGCCACGTCAGCAGCACTGGCCGGCTTTATTTAATAAAAATGCGCCACGCGTAGTTTAGCAAACGAGGGAGTGAGAGATAGATATGGGGAAGCTTGATGGCCACTCGTGTAAGGAGAGGAGGAATTTTTAAATAAAATCTGAAATTTGAGGGCCACATGTTTTTAGGGTTTGGCGGAGGTGGGGACGAAGGAGGTGGCGCTTTCTTGCTTTTTTTTTTTAAATTTTCTTTTGCTTCCAATTTTAAGTGGAGGATGCCAGATGTCGCACTTTTGGATGGAAAGTTGAAGTCAAAATACTCATAAATTTGAAGATAAAAAGGAGCACATGAAAGGCGGATCTTTCTCCAAGATATTCCATTTCCAGACTCATTTGGAAGAGCTGACCTGTAAGCCCCTGTTTGGATGTGATTCCCAGTAACACCTAATTGGAGACAGTCTGGATCTCGGGGTGATATCATCTGCGCCGCCCCCTCTGCGACGCTCAGGGGGGGGGAATCAATTCACTTTTTTGGGGGAGAAGTGACATCTCCGAAAGTGAATTGATTCTCCCCTTGGCTCGGCCCTCAAGCGTCGCAGACGATATCAAACCCTCTCGTGATTGTTAAACTTCTGCTAAGGTTCTGCCTATTTCAATGGTCGAAAAACACTTTATCTATTTCAGTGGTTGACACCTGACAAAAGACCCAAGTATATTGGATAAAAGTTGAGATTTTATCTATTTATTTTATCCATTTAAGGTTCATATTTGGCCTTTTAAATGAAAATATGAATTCAAGTAGATCAATTCCAATTAAATAATCAGTCTATTTAGTGCATGTCTAATCATAAACGACCAAATGTGGATCTATATTGACATGTTCCTGCTAAATATCCGAATCCTTTTAATTAATATACATACGTGTGTGTGTGTGAGAAATTATAGATTATTGAATATGCATGATATTTTAATAATTGAGAAGTTGTCTGTGTAACCAGATATTTGATATCTAGAAAACTAAAAATAAGGAATATGGGTTTTGTTTGTAAAAATCCACAATACCTCAAATTCTAAAACACATCATGTGTCAATCAATGGCATGCCTACATAGGCCTGTATTGACACAGACAATCATTACTTTTCGATATTAAAACAATTACAAATAACCAATCAATCTCAATGGACCGAATATGGATGTAAATAAATTTGCTCCATGTTCAGTCCATTAATGAACTTAACTGTTTCATTGTGAGAATTTTCCCTTTTTATCCCTCCCAACCCGTCATAACACACGTCTGTATTGTTTCTATACTTAGCATATGTTTTCTGAATGTTAGATAAATAGAATAACAGTACATGCTGAGATATATATATATATACATATATAGTGAAAAAAAAAAAAACAAGCTGAACGTGCTTTTCTAGACAGCATAATCTGGTTCACATCCAAACAAGGCTTAAGCAAGAGATCATCAGTGGGTCCCTAACAAATACCCGCCAATGGTTGTAATCATGGTGTTATGCATAGTTGGCTCTTGGCCTTAAGAGTTCATAATGGCTTTTCAGTCATTTCCTTGATGGATCCTCCACGTTGCACAAGAAAAAAAAAAGAAAGAATGATTTTGATTACCTAATCATTAATTTTTTTTTAATGCATTTGAGATGTGCAAAGTATGGCAAACCTCTTCCGGATTTGGTAGGACCAACTAAAGTCACCGTAAGGTAGGACTAACATTAGGGGCTGACATATCAACATAAAAAAAGTGACTTACACTTTTGGGGGGAAGCTTTTCACTTTTTGGTGCTGATGTGTCATCCCTTGATGTCAGTCCTACCTTAGGATGAGTTTAGTTGGTCCTACCCAATCCTCTGGGGGCAAACATGGGGAAGACCGTATGCTGTCAGGTAGTTTAGGTAGAGTGGTTTTTTCTTTTTTGTAATTAATCCTTATAGTATTATAAAAGCATTGATTTAATTTTAGGTTTGGTTCAATGAGGAATTGGATGAGCTGTTTGGAGAGTGGATTATATCCGCTCCTCTTATCCTCTGCACCCTGTCAAGGGGAGGGCACGTCAGCGCCAACAAGTGAAATGTACCCCCCAAAAAGTGAAAATCACTTGTCAGTGGTGATGTGCCCTCCCCCTGACAGGGTGCAGAGAGGAGCGGATACAATCCACCCTCGGCTGTTTGGTTCATTTGGGTGAATTGACTTGTTTGATAGTTCAATCTGGTTTATAAGTTTACATCCTATTTGGTAATGCCAAAGCAATCAAACCAATTAAGCACCATGTACTCAGATGGACGGGTCTAATCCTTGTTTAGCCTTATTTATTTATTAAGATTGTCCAATTAATAACTGTGTTTGACCAGCTTGTTACCCATCTCTACCATCCAATAAACTTACCTTTTTATCTACAATACTTGCAACTCTCTTGAAATACCATATTGGTTGAGTTTTTAGGATTATCCAATGGAGCTAAGATTAGCTCTATAAAATCTTCTACATAGAGCTCAAAAGATGGCATATTTTCATTAAAAAGCAGTTTAGATTAAATAATTAAATGCTAAGTTGGTTCCTAAAGATAAGATCAACACTGTAATATAGAGATGACATGTGCTACAAAAAGCCATGGGATCTTGAATTCTTGAGATGCATGTCATTTCAAATATAAGATTCAAATGGGCACCTGCCTTCCAAGCCCAAGTTTATTGACCTTGAGACCATCTTTACAAGGTGGAGCATTTTTAACATGAATATTTTCCTTTTGTATGCTAGAGGTCGGCTATAGTCCGAGCATGACAATGACCTTGCTAGACTTTGTTGGCCTATTTCAAATCACAGCTCATTTGGGAGACTATGCCAGCCTTGTGCCGCCCATTCTGTCATTCAGCCTAATCAGTGTCTTCCTGCCCTACTGTATTAAAACCTAGCATAATTATACATTACAATACCATTTTTGGTAGAGTCATTCAGGCAAGCTGCCGCATCAAGGACCCCATGCTACCACTACCACTGGCAAGGGCAGGTGGGGGATGGGAGGCGAGGGAGACATCAACACAATCCATTGTGAAATTGCTGTCCATGGGGGCTTGAAATCTCAACCCTTTGGCCATACCACGCGGCCAACTTTTGTGGAGCAGCATACATCACAATTCTAAAGATAAATATGCTACATGTACATAAAATTTGAAGATTGATTGTCTGTTATGAAACAGACCTCTGTAGACATGCCATTGACTGACTCATATGTGTTTTTGAATTTGGTCTCTCTTTCTGGACACCTACTTTTTCAACTGAGCAATTTTTTGGACCTTGTTTTACCCCTAATACAACACATGTCATCTCATAATTCACCATAGACACTACATAGACTTTTTCATCGCAGAACTTTTGGGGTTATGTCTCTATGATGGGATTCTCCTGTGCTTGTGCCATGCGTATTAAATAAGATTTCACTTTACAGTAAGATCCACTTCCAAAACACAAGTGTGTCCTTTGTAAAGTGGGATCTCTACCTTGGGTTGCTTCTACAAGATTTAGATGCCCGTCCGCTCTAGCATTCTTCAACTACGTACCCATGTGATTTGAATATGATGTTTAAGATAATGTTAATTATTTATGCATATTCTAAAAAAAAAGAAAAAAATTAAATTCTTCAATTGCCTCATTGTACTTGTTTCATCAATGATCTTCAATATATTTAACTAAATGTTATGTGGTGCACTGTAAAAGTACTTACAAAATATCAAGGGTGGTGGTTCTTTTTACGTGATTATTTAAAGTATGATTAATTTAAGTTTCTAATCATTTAGGCTGTGTTTGGGTCATGGGGCTTGAAATGCACTGTACTTTTTGCAGAACTTGAATTCAACAAATGTAGGTGGATCCTTTCAATTTCGGAAAAAGATTATATACGGAAATCTGCTTTTCCTGATGTATTAGGATGACATTAGGGGGTGAACACATCAGTGCTGAAAAGTGATAAACACCCCCGAAAAAGTGAAAGTCATTTTTAAGGTACTGATACTCAGCCCCTTGATGTCATCCTAATACATCAGGAAAAGCAAATTTCCGTACCTAATCCCAGCCCATTTTAATTTATGCCAATGGTGAGAGTTACATGGAGAAGAAAATCAATTTGATCAACGTAAATCAGGTATTTCTCGTGGTGATTTGGATTTCGAATATCTTAACACGTACTTATAGTTTCTATACTAAATTCTTCTGTGGAAAATTTTTATCCTAATTTATTTAAATTTAATCCTTTTTACACTATATACTCCTTTTACCCAAGTAGGGGAATGACAAGGTAAATAAAATTGTGTATCTGATAAGCAACCCTTTGGTTTTCGGCTGGGTCACCTTGCCAAGCCCAACCCAATATAAGTCTACATACCCCGGGTGATCCAAGGGCCAAGGCCCGACCATCCCTATCCAAATTGAGCAAAGTTTAGGGTTGAGCCCGACCCAGGTTGCACCCTTAATGTCGGTTCAGAAGTTCAGTCTCTTGTTTTTCATTGAAGAGGATAACCTGATAAGGGTATTTTTTTGTAAGGAGAATGATTGTCTGTGTTGACACGGACCTTTATAAGCGTGCCATTGATTGACACATGACGGGTTTTTGAATTTGGTGTCTCTTTTTGAACACCTACTTTTTCATCTGAACACTTTTTTTTGGATGTTTTTAACCCCCAAAATAACACATGTCAACTTATCATTCACCAAACACACTAGAGACTTTTTCACCACAGAACATTTTCTTTCGTTTATGTAATTACACTATAATAAGGGTGTACCTTTGTAAATTTATAGAGATAAAGTACCTATATATAGTTACCAAAATGCCCTTTTCATGCACAATGTCACGCATTGTTTTGTAATGAACGAATTTGTCCTTAAACCATTTATTGGTCAGCCACTAACCAACTTCCTACCTTCCAAAAGAGAGAGAGAAAAAAAAAAAAAAGGATCGTGGAACAGTTGGATCATTTAAAATAAGAGTATTACCCATCAAGAAGAGAAAGAAGCAAAATGAAAAAAATTGGTGGGTGGTCATTGAGAATTGGTTTACAGTTTAGTTTGAATTTAATCTAAAAGTTGTAGTCCCATTTTCAAAAATTATAAAGAAGTTCACATCTACAAACATTGTCTAGGGCTGTTTGATAAACATATGTAACACATTGTGGAATACTGTGGTAGGGAATTGATTCTATGAGAATCGTTTCAAGTAAGACTGCTTTTCAATAAAGTTTAGATTGAAAGAAGTAGTGGAACCCATTATTTCAATCCAAATTCAATCAGGATTGGTCTTATTGAATCATTTTTCTTTTGGTTGGTGCAGTGATTAAGAAAGAACATGTGTAGGTGCTAGCTATTTGGTTGTTACATTGAAAGCTCAATAGCGATTCTTAATCATTTTCCTTTTGGCTATTGATATATACCACTAATGGTAGTGTATCTCACAATTTTCTACATCAGTGTAAGATATGGTCTAAGTTGTCACTCATTTCATGTCTAAGGATCAGGACCTACTATTAGATGTGTCCTGCTTAAGAGATTAGCTAGACCAAAAATCAGATTAAACGGAGTATCCCAATATGTAGTTTTAATGCACCTATATGAAAATTAAAGAAAGGGAACAAATTTTTTTTCCGCAAATTTGTCTGTCCAACCGTGTCTCCACACCACAGGTTGACACGTTTTTTTTTTTTTTTTTTTTTTTGAAAATTTTATGCCTCCTTTTAGGTATTTACTCTTTCATTTGAACAGTTTTTTATGGTTTTAATTTGAAAACCGTACAGTTTTTAAAACTTTTAACCCTATACACCCGGCCTTTTGTGTGTGTGCTGGGTTGGGGGTTGGGGGGAAATGGGGGAGCAGGAAAATTCGGGGCTAGAACATTATTTCTCATTAAGATTTTAGTTAAAAAAGCTCCAATTATAATGCACAATTAGATGGTTAAAAAACTATCTCGCCAACTATCTTTTAGGTTGCAGCCTAATAACCCTATGTCACGTGGGGAACATTATTGGTATTTCTTATTGGATTTTGTGGTGTGGAAAGGAAATTTTTTATGGGTCAGATTTATTTATTAAAATTCTGATCCACATTTTTTGACTCATCTCAAATGTGTTCATTTACTTTGGGTGTGTTTGGCAGCTACCGATTATGAAATCATTTCATTTTAAATTCCCTGGGCATTTGCCCATAGAGTGATTGTTCAAAATAAACTCATTCAGATTTATATTGATTTATTGACTAAAATTAGAAATGAAGTCATCTTAGGTTTTTTATAAAATGAAATGATTTATGTTATCATTCATATTTTGGTGACGAATGAAAATCAATCCACTGACAAATCAATATGAATCTAAATGAATTCATTTTCAACCATCACATTATAGCTTCAAATGCCTAGGAATTTAAAATGAAATGATTATATGGATTATGGCCCTCACAATCCTCTCCTGTTTGTTAAACTTCTGTTAATGTTTTGCATATTTCAATGGTCGAAAAAAATCAACAAAAGTGAATAGGTGAAGTTGGTGTTTTTAATTTTTCATTGCGTGTCAACTACCAAAATTTGCATAACGTTAACAGAGGTTTAATGGTTTGGATCTGGACCGGGATTATGGATATATCTGATGTTTGGATAAATGGAGCATGGGTAAGTCCTTCAGTTTTAGTTAGGTTGACTCTCATTCATCTGATATGTGTACGCAGATCTAAGCTACGATCCCATTATAGAGATCCAACGAAAAAGAAAGGAAAAAAAAAATATAATTTTTGTTTTTTAACATTTGGGGAATGGAAACAGAACTTCCTTTTGGTTTTTCCCAAAACCAACCTACTGATAATTTCGAACCTAATCTTTTCAAAAAAGCATGTACAGTATTTTTATGTTTACAGGCTAAAGTTCTAGCACACGAAAGTGAAAGTATATACTTTATTCGATGCAAACTCCTTTTCTTTTTGAGGACCCATTGTGATACTGAGAAAGATTTTTGCATATCCGCCAAAGTCGATTGATAATATCAAAATGTCAATCCACTTTTGCCATTGGAGAGGTACTTAACAGCCAAATATGAGCACCATGGTCTTTTCTTTTTCTTTGGAAATATCCATTATACCAGTCATACCTGGGCTCATTTTTTCTCTTAGCCCTTGTTTGGCAAGCTACTATAAGTTTTCGATGAGATCTCTTTAGTCCTACGAACATTCATGATTTATAACTTAATCATATAATAGAAATAATATTACATAATTCAAAACTTGTTTGTTAGAACAATCAAACCAATAAACCCACAACCACTAAAAAAAAAAAAAGAAGAAGATTTAAGAGGCATAACCAAATAATATACAGAACAATATTGTCCTTGGTTATACAAAGTTGGAATTACAAATAAACTAACCCTATCACCATCACGCATGTCTAACTAATATATATACTTTTGGGGCTTTACAACAAAATTTAAAGTGGAAGAAAGAATAAATTATATATGGAGAATGATTGTCTGTTTTGACACATACCTCTAAAGTTGTTCCATTGATTGATACATGATGTATTTTCGAATTTGATGTCTTTTTCTGATCTACTTTTTCAACTGAACACTTTTTAAGATGTTTTTATCCCCCAAAACAACACATGTGAGTTTATAATTCACCATATACACTATAGAGGCATTTTCATCACAACATTTTCTTCCATTATATATATACATGTCTCTTTTTCAAAGTGGCTCCTTATGTATCAATTGAACAAAGTTAACAAACTCATTTTAGATACTTTTTAGGATTTATAGAAGTATTTAAAATCTTATAAAATTAGTTTGAGTAACCTAAAAACACTAAAATGTTTGTTGTTATTTTATAATGGGCTAAATAAGAACAAACACAAATAATATTTGTTAAGAATGTGGCACCTTGACTCCTCCAATCGTGATGTGTAGCAAATACAATTTTTCTAGATCAATCATTATCCAAAACATTTAACTGATGCAATATAGTATATATCATTGCATTCAGATTAAATAAAAGTAATAATTGATTCTTCCTGAAGTAACGCTAGACTTCATGTAGCAAAGTTGTATTATATGCACATCTTGACTTGATTTGTCCAATGATAAACGAAAGAAGCTGAGCTTTGCTTAGTTCAGCTCAGACTTGTCACAAGCTTGAGGTGCCAAGCTCAAGCTCAACTCATTAAGATTTAGGTGACTAGCGCACCAAACTCAAATTTTCTACTTCAAGCTCAAATCTTAAAGCCCATCAGCCAAACCTATTCTTAAATGCTAAAGATGTAGTTAGTTGAAACAAACCCAGCAGCCCATAAATTGAAGTCCCCAATGATATATATATATATATATATATAAAGAGAGAGAGAGAGAGAGAGAGAGAGAGAGAGAGAGAGAGAGAGAGAGA
>JAOXJP010000008.1:9916187-9928381 GCA_025762735.1 Platanus orientalis | reverse complement strand
CCTCCTATAGCCCTCTCTTCAAGGGGAATATATGAGTGACAAGAGACCTTCATGTCTTCCTACCTTCTTGCCTACCCTTATCCATCCTTATTTTTTTATACTCCTTTAGGTCATGGGAAGGATCTACAAGTGTATTCAAGGAGAAGAAAGGATACAACCAACATACAACCTTCAATTGCTTCTTCGGAACCAGGTAATGTTCTACCTTCAATTACTCATGTTCATTCTTAATTTGATAAGAGTCTTCCTATTGCTCTCCACAAAGGGGAGAGATCTTGTACTAATCCATTTCTAATTCCGTTTTTTATCATTCATTGAATCCTTCTTATGTCTCTTTGTTAACTTTGTATCTTTTGTATCTATTCCTTCAAGTCTAAAAGAGGTTATATCTCAAAGTTAGTGGAGAGATGCTATATGAAGAAAGAAAGGCCTAAACAAGAATGGGACATGGAACTAGTTGACGTTCCAATGGGAAAGCAACCTGTAAGGTGTAAGTGGGTCTACACTATCAAATATAAGGCAGATGGATTAATTAAAAGATACAAGTCAAGACTAGTGACAAAAGGATATAACCAAACATTTGGCATTTATTATCAAGAAACCTTTGCACCAGTAGCAAAGATGAACTCAATTAGAGTTGTATTGTCCATTGCAACTAATAAGGGATGGCCTTTGTGTCAATTAGATGTGAAAAATTCTTTTATCCACGGGGATCTCCATGAGAAAGTGTACATGATGCTACCTCCAGGTTCCAAGATTCTAGGAAGTGAAGGAAAGTGTGTAGATTAAAGAAAGCTTTATATGAGCTCAAACAATCACCATAAGCCTAGTTTGAGAGGTTCAGTGGCAGTTTAAAAAGGTTTAAATACATTAATATCAAGCTAACCATACTTTATTCACCAGGCATACATTAAAGAGGACAACTGTACTTATTGTTTATGTGAATGATATAGTGATTACTAGTGATGGCTCAGAAGAAATACAGTGTTTGAAATCTAATTTTCAAGGTGAGTTTAAGGTAAAAGATCTAGGTACATTACATTATTTCTTAGGAATTGAAGTTGTTCATTCAAGGAAGGGCATCTTTATTTCCCAAAGGAAATACATCCTGGACCTTTTGACAAAAACAGAGCTATTGAGGGCCAAACCTACAAAAAATCCTATTAAGGTTAGTCATGGATTAAATGATCAAGATGGAAGACCTCTTATTGATGTAGGAAGATATCAGAGACTTGTTAAGAAACTTATATACCTAATCCTCACAAGGCCTGATATAGCATTCACAGTTGGTGTGGTTATCTAATTTATGCATGCTCCGAGGACTCCCCATTTAAAGGCTACTCACCGTATTCTAAGATATTTGAAGTCAGCTCCAGGAAGACGGTTCTTGTTCTCTAACAATGGCCACATGAGAGTTGAGGTGTACACATATGCGAATTGGGCAGGCTCAGTTACAGATAGAAGACCTACCTCAAGTTATTGTTCATTTGTGAGCAGAAACCTTGTCACATGGAGAAGTAAGAAACAATTTGTTGTAGCTAGGTCTAATGCAGAGGAAAATTTTGTTCTATGAAATATGGTGTGTGAAGCTCTGTGGTTAAGAACTTCCCTTCAAGAGATGGGGTTTTAGGTATAGGTTCCTATGAACTTATATTATGATAACAAGATTGCAATCAACATTTCTCATAATCCTATGCAGCATGATCCTACCAAACATATCAACATAGATCGAAACTTTATCCGAGAAAAACTACCATGTGGATTCATTTATACTCTATCACTAGAGACTAGCACAGCTGATAATTTAATCAAAGGAGTCACTAAACCACAACTTCATGTGTTGATTGACAAGATGGGCATGTATGATATCCATGTTCTAGCTTGAGGCAGAGTGTTGAAGTAGTTGGGTCAAGTGTTAAGGAGTTATTTGATATTACTTGTGTACATTGGGTTGATAGGTATTTGGGTATTATGTTGGGGAATTCATGTTTACATGTATTGTGTACTCATACAAGTACTATACACATATGTACCGTGTATCAATAATTATTTTAGTATAAATAAAATCCCTACCATATAAAAATAAATCATACAAGTATTTTCCCCAAAACCAACGTAAAAAAGAAAATGGTGATACAAATGGTTGGTAGGGAGATTGATTATTTTTCCATGACATGTCCAGATATAGCCTTTGTTGTCAATGTTACAAGCCAGTTTATATATACTCCTACCACTATTCTTATAATGGTTGTGTACCTGATACTCAGGTGTCTCAAAGGTGGCCCAGGTAAAGGATTATTATTTACTAAGAGAGATGGATTACGAGTTTAAGCACATACAGATGCTAATTGGGCAGGATTAGTTTTTGACCAGAGATCCACTTCTGGGTATATACCTTCATTGGAGGTAACTTAGTCACATAGAGCAGCCAGAAACAAAGTGTGGTAGATCGTTTTAGTGCTAAGGCTGAGTGTTGATATATGGCTCATGGTATATGTGAGCTATTATCACTGAAGTTGTTGTCTGATTTACGATTTCCAATTAAAGGTTTGATGCGTTTATACTATGACAATAAAGCAGCTTCAACATAACTCACAATCCCATACAACATGACCGGACCAAGAATATTGAGGTAAATTGGCAGTTTATTAAAGAAAAGAGCATGTCTGGCTACATTTGCATCCCATTTGTCAAGACCAAAGAGCAACTAGCAGACATGTTAACTAAGGGTTTGAGTAATTCAGCATTTCAGTCCTTGGTTAGTAAGCTGGGTATGTGTTCTATCTATACACTAGCTTGAGAGGGAGTGTAGAAGTATACACGGGATACATAAGGGGGGTAGAATAGTCATATTCAAATTTGTTTATTTCTTTGGTATTGATGTACTCACACAAGGGTATGGATGGTATTCTACATCAAACCCTAATATATAATGAAGTAATGCCATATGTATGAGTGAGCTAACATACTCATACGATTTCTCCATACAATTGTTCCTTCTTCCTTTTTTTTTTTTTCTTCTTCTTCCTTTTTTCTTGTACAGATTTATTGTTGTAGGTTTTCTACTAAAGGCATAGTTATAGAAGACACAGAATTGACATAGGAGTTATAGGAGGAATTCAAAGACCGATAAAAGACAAAATTGGAAATAAGATAGCTAGATAAGAACGTTTTCCTTTACAAAGATAAATTGGAAGATTTTCATCAAACTCAAAAGATAAAGAAACATTACTTGAGTCTAAAGAAGCAACTGAAGGTGGACAATTGGTTGTGTCCTTCTCTCTCCTTGTGTACACCTACAGTTCGATCAAAAACAAATGAATGAACAGGAGTGGACAAGGGCAAAGGTGAAGGAAGACATGACGACAAAGAACTCTCTTCATGAGGCTCCCTCAAAAGAGAGGCGGAGGAAGAAGACGAAAGAGGAATAGACTAAAAAAATGTAATATCCATAGTGACAAATATATTTCCAAAAGATGGATGATAATATGTATAACCTTTCTGTGATGCAGGGTTTCTAAGAAATACACACTTCAAAGCTTTTGGATCCAACTTGGTTCTACCACGTTGTTGAGTATAAACAAAACCAATAAAGCCAATGACTTTAAGAGGTACCAAAAATAATGAATGATCAGGACACTAAATAGTAAATAGAGACTTGAAATAAAGAACAAGAGAAAGCATGTGATTAATCAGTTATGAGGCAGTAAGGCTTCTGACCAAAATGTTTTTAAAACATGCATGCTGAAAGGAAGGGCTTTAGTAACCTCCAAAAGATGTTTATTCTTACATTTAGCTACCTTTTTTTGTTGAGGTGTACCAACAAAGGAAGTTTAAAGTTCAATATCACAATTGACCAAGTAGGACTTTAAACTAGCATAAATATATTTCCCCCAATTATTAGATCTTAAAACCTTAATAGATGCATCAAATTGAGTGTGAACCATCTTGTGAAATTTTTAAGAGATAGAACCAACTTCATCAGAATGTACAATGGAGAAAGGAATAGAACTTTTATTATCACTCAAAGGATATGAATTTCTAACATTTTTAATAGCCACAAACTTCACAATAAATATCCAATGATGAAACAAAAAAAAAAAACTAGGAAATAAATATTTCATAGAATAAAATGGCATATAACCTATTTAATTATGCCACTACATTAACTGGGTTTTATTTTCTCTAACACTACTACTAGTATAGAATGCAAAAAATGATGGAGCTGCGTCAGAATCAAGGAGATAAAGACCATCAGCCTTGCAACCATTGCCAATCCTCTTCTTTGAAACCATGTTCTGAAAGACACAATGTGAGGGAAAGAAAGTAACAAAACATTTTACATCTTTGGTAATGCAATTAACAAACAACAAATTAGTAGCACAACTTTGCAATATGAAGAACAGATGATTAGGATAAAGTAGGAGAAACATTAACACTTCTGTCACTTGAGATAGAGAACAATGTTCTATCAACTACGCTAACTTTATTTATCCCTACCAGGACAGAGTAAAAAAGAAAATAATGATGACAAGCCTGTCAAATGATTGGATGCACCTGAATTAATGATCCAATATTAGGTAAGAGTGAAAGAAACAGGTAAAAGCGGTGGCATGGGCACCTGGCTGAGCTGAGGCAAAAGATGATGTGTTTCCATAGAGCCCTCAACTGAGACATGAACTGCCGACCAAGTTCTTCCTTAAGAGCTGTAACCATCCGCCAAGAAAATTCACTTGGGAGATATGTGTCAGGACTCATTGTCTTTTGAAAAGGATTCTTTGTACTTGCTTCATTTCCATAGGATGAGGCTGCATTAGTACTTATAGGTTCAGGTTTATTGAATTATTCTGGATGCCCAACAAGGTCTCAACAATTGTCCTTTGTGTCTCATCTTGCCACAATGACTACACTTTATCTTATCTTTATCAATAGGACCAGATCTCCAATTTAGTTTGTCCCTATCATCATAACCAAATTTAAAAGGCTTCTTGAAGTCACCATTTCGTCCATTCTGAGGGGCTGGTGTAGAGACCAAGACTAGCCTTTCTCAAGAGCTAGAAGAGTTATATTGTTGTATAATGTTATCAAGGCTATCTTCACTTTAAGCAAAGGCATACATCACATTTAATGATGGAAGCTCATCTCTATTAAGTATTTGAACCCGTACAAACACAAATTAAGCATTTATCCCTGCTAAAAATTTAACAACTTTACTTTTGTAGGCCACAACATCTTTCTAACATGCAAGCTTAAATGTTTCATAATGTTCAAGTTCCTCTCACATGCTTAACTAAGGCAATAAAATAATTCTCAACACTTTTCTCCCCTTAACAAAGATGAATATCCTGATACAACTAATGGACCCGCACAAAATTCTTCACTTGAGAATAAGTCTAAGCAATCGTATCCCACATCTCCTTAGTATTCTTCAGACATTCAATTGTATACATGGTTTCAAAAGTCGGCCGATCCTGAATCAGATCACTCAATCTGACTTGGGATTGACCATAAACAAGCCAATCCTTTCATGTAGATCATGATCCCTACATTGGATCGGTAGATCCAAAAAAAATTTAAAAAAAAACAAAAAAATACAAAACAAGTTTTTCATCTCCCTTCCTATATCTAAGTTTTTGTTTTTTCAAGAATGCACAAACACTTCCTTGATTCTCTCTAAATATTCCTAAAAGTCTTGATATAGCATATATGAGGTAAACTCCATGGCCTTATAATGAATGATAAATCTGGCCACCGGATTATATATTTTTCATATAGAAAACACTAAAATTTTGTAATGGGCTCCCTTGGAACCCCTCGGCATTGAGAGTGGAGGAGGGGAAATTCCCCTTCCCCATGCCACCCCCATAACAGAAAGCTAGATCAAACTTCACCAACCCATTGGCTAGAACAATGAATCATGTATTATTTTATTTATCTTTATTTATATAATTGTGTACATAGTTTACTTTTTATGCATCAGATGTAATCATATTGGATGTTTGATTAAGAAAACGACTATCTTGAACTTATACAAACCTCGTAACCTTATTCATACATATATGACGCACTTAACATGCCTACAATTATGTTCATCATTATTTATATGTTATTGTATATGGTTTGGTTCTTTTGCATGTTTGGCTAAGAAATGTTCAATCTTAATCTAAATAAATATACATGCTTGTAATAGTGTTTATTCATCTATGATGCACCTAATATACCTAAAATTGTGTTTTTTCTTTCAAACTTTTTATAAAAAGCATTATAAGAATATATAGGAGTTTTTTAGGATTTTTTTTTCGGACTTTTTTTACCTTGGATTGGTTTCAAACCAAGCGATCCACGCCTGGATCGTCAATCTAGGGCTGATCCGATTCCAAATCAGTTTTTAGCCCGAACAATCCAAGTTTGTGATCCAAGTTTTTAAACCATGGATGTATATATATATATATATATATGGATGTAGAATACCATCCATACCCCTGTAAATACATGTATTCTTATATATCAACCATATAAAACGAAAGAGACAAATCTGCCCCATATATCAATGCTTAAAGAATAAAAATCTTGATAAAAGAACTATTACATAAAGAATAGGACACTAGACAATGCATTACTAATTCACATGCCTCAAATTATAAACTTAGAAAACCAATGAACTTAAAAAACCCAAAAACACAAGCTTGAAAGATTGGAAAGAGAAATGACCAAGTTGGCTATGCCATGGAAAAATTTGGCATGTTATATTGAAACCAAAGCCAGATTGGAGCAATAGGAGTAGGAAGCGAATCCAAAACGTACAGACCATCAACTACACACCTGCTCCCAATCTGCCTTGTTGCGTGTAAAGGAATATCAGTCAATCTATTTTTGTGGGATAAATTGGTCTTTGTATTGCCTAAGGGCAGTTTAGTCACTGGTGCAGTTTATAGGAAAATAATAGAGAAGAGAGACCATATAGTGTGCTCTTTTTCTTTCTCTTTTCAGTTCTCTTTTCTTTCTCTTTTCAATTCTCCTCTTTTTCTTTCTCTTTTCAATTCTCCTTACTCCTTTCTCCCTACAAACCCTAGAAGCCCTCTCTATTTTCCCTCATCTTTTCTCGTCCCTTTTTTTCTCTTTTCATTTATCCTTCTCCTTTCTCCCTACAAACCCTAGAAACCTGCAAATCAATAAATCAACTTGGTATCAACACTGATCGAAGATACTCCTTATTTTCCTAAATGGTAAGGTGCCAAGTGACATCACCATTGCATATGGCTGATCATCATCAACAATACAGACAAATCACTGCATGGTAACCCTTTCATTTAAATTCATGAAGAGACTGACTACACAATTGCAAGATTTAGCCACATTTAAATTAAGAAGATATCAGAGGAAAAACATATATCAAAAGCAGATGAACTGAATTTCTCCCATTAACCAATACACTAACTATTTTGTATTACAAAATATGTACAAATTTGATTACATGTGAAGACCACATAACATTATTTTACTTTTTTTTTCTCTTATGATTTTGGTAAATGGTGAATATGCCAGACCTAGTCAAATGAAGTCATCAAGGTGAATGTCTTGTATAGTTTTGCAACGATATTTGAACATCACAAGCATTGATACAGTATTTTCTTGTATCCAGATCTTTTGGACTTTGTCAGGGTTAGGGGTGTCAACAAGCTGAGCTGAGCCAAGCTTTGCGCAGCTCAGCTTAGGCTCGTCACCCAAGTATCAAGCTCAGGCTTGTCACGAGCCTGAGGCTGGACCTCGGCTCGGGCTTGGCTCATTAGGATTGAAGCATCGTGGACAAGCATATGTAGGACATCCAAAGGGTTAAAAAAGTCATGAAAGTACCATTTAGAAAGTATTAAAAGTGGCCATCATTTGTCAATTCAAGAAGTGTAAGTGTACTAACTTTCTTTTCTTTTATAAACAATGTAGTCATTTAATGCTCAGTCATTTATGCTTCAGTATTATAAATCAGTCAGTTTTTCTAATAAATTATTGGTTAGCCATTTCTGGTACTGCCTACATACACGTCATCACTTTGGCAGCAGCTTTATGTGTTTATAATATTTATATATTACGTGAGATCAAATCAAATTTTTTAATAAAGATCTTGTGCAAGAAGAATATGACATGTAACTTTTTTTCTTATAGTGTATATTTTGGTATTAATATTAAGTTAATTATATTTATATATACAAATATAAGACTTTAAATGAACCGAGCTTTTAGCGAGCTGAGCTCATTGTAGCATGGCTCAGGCTCGTTTAACTAACAAGCTCAATTAGAGGCTCAGGCTTGGCTAATAACGAGCCGAGCCGAGCTAGCTCAGCTCATTGACAGCCCTAGTCAGTGTCATAATCATGTCTATTAAAGACAAGATCTCATACCAGGAAAATTATGCAGACAATAGTTCAAACGAATTGATGTATAGTGCAGTGCTTTGTTCCATAAAATCGAAAACAATAACTATATTTCAATCGAGCAACAATTTTAACATACTCTCATTACTATTGACTTCTTTCCTATGAATAAGTCATGAAGTTCAAAGTAATTGAAATGAAAATTTTCAACATCAAAAAATTCTCATCAAGCAACAAGTAAATTAATGCACATTTATTACAAATTCTCCACCATGAATAGATCTTTGCAGACATCAAAGAAGCTTAGACAACAAAAATCAACATCCACAAACAGTCTTGAGCTAATACTATACCTCCGTCCAAGAGATTGGAGAAAATTCTGCATATTTCCAATGAGTAGAGCAAAGAGAAATAGGCCCAGTCCGATGATGCCCATAGTGAAAAGAACTTCCCATACAAAATCACTAGGAACTTGATTCCCAGCCAAAGTACTGATTTGCTACACAAGACCAGCATGCACCAAAACATAATGCCAATAAGAAGCATATCCAACTGCATACATGTGACACTCGCAAGCTATTAAACAAATGGAAAAACATGTAATATTTCAATAATTAGTTAAACAATGATCACTCCTTAAATTTGTGTTAAAGGTGCAAAACATCTCAACAAAGTTTAATTTTAATTTTAATTTTCTGACAAATACGGTACTGCCAATATAATGGCATATCATTGAAGATAATGAATGTCTTATCTAACCTTGTTTTTGGTCTATACTTATATTTTGTATACTGTGAAGGACTTTCCCAATCCATGTACAACTTCGCCTCAAAATTAATATTCTTTTTTACTAATTGCTCGAATAATAAATAAAAATTCCATAGAACTTGTCAAATGAAATGGATAGAAAAAATATTATCAATGACAGTGATGACTAAGCGTAAGTTATTCCCAACCTCTGCTTTGCATGTGTATTGAACACCGCATACAAATTGAACACCCCACACATGTATTGAACCCCCACACATCTTTAGATACCCCACGTGTTTTGGAAGGTTATGGACTCATACAAGTGAGCGAGGAAACACTTAAGATTTGTCCAACCCTAATTCGGACATTTCAGACTAGTTAGGATCAATCCCGACTATCCTGGATCGATCCATCTGATACTAAGTTCAGCCAGGATCGATCCTGGATTACCAAGATTCGGGCCACTGGTTTCAGACAATCTAAGATCGATCCAGACTTTTCCTAGATCAATCATAATCAGCCAAACATGGAAAATTTTTAAAGGTTCCAGGAAAGTTCGTTAGGAAACATTACCCAATTAGAATGGGAACCCCATATGATGAAATAAAACCTAAGAAACACCCCATTAGAGACAAATTACATAAGAAAGAGGGAAGAAAGGAGAAAGGGGAAGGAAAATCCGAAAATTTGGCAAGGTAATCCATGGGAGCTTTCACCTTAATAGGTTTTGCTTGGATTTAAGATTTTCTTCTAGTTTTTCATTAGGTCCTACTGATTTTGGTATTTCCCACCACCATTATTGCAGAAGAAGAGTGTTTGGAAGACCTTTTGAGCTAAAAGCCCAAGGGGAAAAGGGTTCTACAAGAGGAGTAGTTAATCCAATAAAAAATAATCATTGTACGTAGATAAACAAGATGTACATATGCTTTCCTTTTTAGGATCTTAGATCTATTGGTTTTTCAAGTTTGATTTCAAGGTCTTATGACTTAAACCCATGGATTTTGAATGTTTAAGTAGTTATATAAGTATGCACATGTTTTCTCTCTTAGAATCCTAGATCTATGTTTCCTAAACTACTGATTTGAAGATTTAGGATTTGAATTGCGTGGATGTAAAAGTTTATGATATGGACAATAGTTTTACTTCATATGTATAGGGTTTTCCTTTGTTAGAACCCCCATGGATCTTTGTCTATCCTTGTGATTTATAAATAATTCTATGTTTACCTTGCTAGGATCTTAGAACCCCCATATTTAAACTTAAGATTTGTATCTATTGAAGGATTTGGTTGCCGAAACAAGTAGACCCGAAACAAGTAGACTCATCCATGTTGTCAAAAAAAAATTTGCAAACTGATTTTTATGGACCCTCACATGAGATTTAAAGTCTTTTAGCTATCATACTTTATCCCAAATTTGTATTTGATATGAAAATGCTTTCAAATTTTATAATTCATTATGTGCCTATAAATAAGTCAAGCATCTTGTCTTGTATCTCTGATTTTAGCTTCAATTATGAGTAAAGGAATAGTTAAGTAAGGATGTATGTGCATTTACATATCCTATTGAATTATCGTCCTGAATTGTACAAGGAATCTCTAAGATAAATTTTATGTTTTGAAAAGAAAAAAAAAAGATGGATATTTTGTATATCAATATTTGAAATGAACCATGATAAAATAGAAGATGACAAGTTAAAGTAAGGTCCCGCCAGTGGGAATTAAACGACAACCAAAGAAAAATAAAAATTGATAAGTTAATGTAAGATTCTGCCATTCAGAGTTAAACGATGGCCAAGTGAAATGAATAATGATTAAAGGAGAATGAAAAATGATAAGTGAAATGATCAATCACAAAAAGAAAGTGAACAAATGTTTAGAAAGTATGTGAGATGTGTATGCCCCACTCATGGGGCTGTATGCGAGCATTTGGAGATGTGTATATCCCACTCGTAGGGCTATATGCGAGTATTCAGAGATGTGTATTTCCCACTCATATGGCTATATGCATACGTTTGGAGATGTGTATGCCCCACTCATAGGTTGTATGCAAACATTTGGAGATGTGTATGCTCCACTCGTAGGTCTATATGCAAGCATCCAGAAATGTGTATGCCCTACTTATAAGGTTGTATACAAGTGTTCAGAAATGTGTATGCCCTACTCAGTTAGAGATGTGTAAAACAAATTCGTAGTACCGTATGCGAACATTCGGAGATGTGCATGCCCCACTCGTAGGGTTGTATGTGAGCATTCAGAGAAACTCAGAGAAATGTAAGCCTCACTTGTACAGCCGTTTACAAGCATTTGGAGATGTGCATGCCTAATTCATAAGGTTGTATGCAAGCATTTGGAGAAATGTAAGCCCCACTCATAAAGCGGTATGCGAGCATTCGGAAACTTGTGAATTCCACCCTTAGGGAGGTGGGTTATATGTCAGAAACCCTTATGGGCCGTTAGTTCGTATATGTTTTGTATGTCGAAGACCCTTATGGGTTGTGAGATCGGATATATTTTTTTTATCTTGGAGACACTTATAGGTTATTAATTTGCTTGGGAGGGGATATCCCACGTAGACATGTAATGCTATAATAAGTGAAAGTGACCTATGATAAGTGTCAAGTGAACAATGTTAAGTAATAAGTGACACGTGATAAGTTTCAAGTGAACAAGACAAGTGATATGTGAACTATGACGTGCATAGTGAACATAGGTGATAAGTAGTGATAAATAATAAATGATAAGTAAACAGTAAGAAAGCAAGAGTGCCTAATCCTTAAGAAGGAAAGTGGAAGCATCCGAGTTTTGGCAAATGAAGCGAAAGTCCATAAGCTATGAAAAGAAAGACAATCCATAAACTATGAGAAGCAGTGATAATGAATGTAAAAAGGGAATGAAATAACTCATGCTAAAAGAAAGAGTAAACAAAAAGGAAACAAAAACCATATAAGTATTAATAAGAGAATGACTATGACAAGAAAGACAAAAGTGTATACCCGAACAAAGAAAAGAAATTGCATAAGTATAAGAAGGAAGCGGAATCACTTAAGATGTAATAAGAAAGTAAAGTGTATAAT